>JAGVSP010002552.1:0-65000 GCA_022494985.1 Micrasema minimum
AATGATCTCGACACACTTCAAGCACATTATAAAAAAACCTATTATTTCTTTGGTCCGACTAAAAATATTTTTATCAGAAATTAGATCAGAGTGCGCGGCTGAGATACGCATTATCGACCAAATTAAGGGCTTTTACGATGGTTTGGTCATGTGTAGCGAATGAGTGATGAAAGAACGGCTAAAAGAAGTTAAAATGCAAGTGTGCCCGGATGTAGAAGCTGAGGAGCCCGAGAAATATATGGCATTATGATCAAGTACTTGAAAGTGGACACGTGAAAAAGGGGGAATAATCGACTTGTGTGCATGAGAAGATGTATGCATGTGGAGGAAACGAGAGAAGTGTGCCAGGGCAGAGTGGTATGGCGTTCTACCCTCTTCTGTCAAAATGCTTTGTTCCATTTGACAAATATATCTATCTTCCACTATACATTTTAATAATTCTGTTTCCTTCTAACAAGTTGATATTGAGACAAAATTGTCTTAATCTTCCTAGGGCTAGGACATGACAAGGAACGGTAGAAAATAGCATATCTATGTAAAATAAACATCATTGCCATCACGTCCTAAAGGGGTAGGCAGAGCTGGCACACTTCCTTCACATTCATCTTCTCAAGCACGCACGTCGATTATTCTGATATTCACAACATATGCACTACTTGGTCGTGCCATTAGTAAGTTAAACAATCACTATTTGACTTCTGAGTTTCTATCCTAGAATTGGTCTGCATAAAGTACCAGATCTCTTCACTCCTCTCTGTCGACTAAATAGTTTTACTATTTCGCTAATCGAATGGTCAGATGAATTTCTGCTTTGGGTGTCAGCAGAATCCGATAGTCGCTTTTCAGATATTTCTTTGTCTGAGTTTTTAGCCCTGATTAAATGGCAATTAAACATCACGCCATGTCTCCGTAGGGGTAGGCAGAGAGGATAGAACGCCATACCACTCTGTCCTGACATACTTCCTTTGCTTCCTCTACATTTATACATCTTGTCATGCACGTGCGCCGATTATTCCGACTTTTCAGATGTCCACTTTCAAGTACTTGACGCACTTGGTCATGCCATGTCTTTCTCGGCCTTCCACGGCTTCTACATCCAGGCACACTTGCATTCAAACTTCTTTCAGCCGTTCTTTCATCACTCATTCGCTCCACATGGCCAAACCATCGAAAAAGCCCTTTCCTTATTTTGTCAAAAATGCTTATCTCAGCCTTGCACTCTGCCCAATTTCGACATTTGTACACCTATCATACATAGTCTTACCACACATTCGCCTGAGAGATCGCATTTAATTAAAAATCAGATTTTAATAATAAAAGTAACGAGCCTGTTATTATTAATATTTCATGTGTGATACCTTGGACTGGTACTGCAACGTAAGACTGATCATCTTCGTGTAATAAATATGATCAAGAATCACTGCACTCGGTATAGATGCAGTGCCCTATGCACCATTGGGTGCGGACAAGGGAAAGTAGTAGTAATATTATTAATATGTCAATTTTAATCTAAATCGTAGCAAAACAGCTGTCCGATCCAGCTGTTTTAGCTGTCCGATCGATTAAAGTTATTTACGAGACTTCGCTGGTCGCGGCCGGGTGCAAGTCGTAAAGATAGTTCCTAACTCTCTTCGGGTCGGCGTTGACCGAAGTCGGAGAGTGTAGTACTTCGCACTACTAACATGACGCTTCCCCTCGTACTTCGCTCAACTTTCCGAAGCGCTTGGGCGAGGAACTTGTAGAGCTAACATTATTATTATACCGTCGCCCTTTATAAGGTCGCGGGTTCAACAACCCCCGTGTAATACTGTCAAATAAAATTATTCACTTGAGTTGGTATAGCTATACATGCGAATATCATAACATGTAGGTACATCATTTCGTCGCCGTCAATGCAAAAGTCACTAACCCTAAATACACCATTTTGAGAAATCGCGATTTTAAAGTTTGAATCCCAAAAAAAAATCAGATTTTGATGTTTTAGATATTTTTAAACACAGAATGATTCCTTGTTGTTTTCTTAATCAAATCCACGTATTAGTTTTTCTCTTCTGATAAATTTTAATCTATCTAGAAGGTTTTTAAATGAAGCTAGGGGGTAAAATAGTGACGCTTGTGTTTATAATCTGTACAATGCAAGCAAATTGACAAGCAAAAGTAACGCTGAAGTTACACCGTTTTCAAATAAAGCAATAGATTAAGAGTGACCTAATTCACTATCTTAACCGATAACTTTTGCTTTTTATTTTTTTTTTTTTTTCAAAATATACCATTTTCTACTAAGTTACCGTTGATGTTTATCTTGAATAACGTAATTTTTCGAATGGCATATTCAAACCAAAACTGTCATTTTCTGAGTTAGTGACTTTTGCCTGAACGGCGACGATTTACAGTCATATTTTACTGGACTTGTTCGAAATAAGAATCGTACAAAATGGCTAAGACCTATCACCGAGATGGGTTCGGGCCGAATCCCAGGCGAGACAAAACTGAAATAAGGTTGTGATAGGGTAATCAAAGAATTTGGTCGCGTATAACGTTCTCTTTAATTGTTATTTTCCAGTTAGGACTGAATCTATTAAATATCGCTGATTAACCTTAAAAAATAGGTATAGTGGGACCGAAAAATGACTCAGTAGTCTTTGAAACGGTGGGGCATTGGTCATAGTTGTAGATATCAACAACCTTCGTTTTCTTTCGCTTTTGCGTAGGGCCAGCATTTTAAATTCAATAAATCTCTATATAAATCGCTTTGTTTCGCGCTTAAATATTCAGATTTCCCAACACGTACACCAACTCACATACCACAACACAACATAATTGTTTGCTCACTTCACGTCTTCAGAAATTTGTCTTGTACATTGTGTTGTCCACGTAATTTTAAATTGAACAGTTCGTTGTACCTAACATAAATTGTGTGGGGCTTTCACTGAAATAATAATAATCTGTGGCTGTTATGCGTAGCTAGCTTTTTTAAGAATTTTCCATTATATTTCTTACCATCTTTATTTGTTTAGAATTCTTCTCCATCGACCTAACAAGCGTTGTAATCATTCATGAAGGAATCCAATCCTATCTAAACGATCACAGTATTACAGTAAGTTCACAGTACGATGTAGGATACTGCGCCAGTTGTGACGTGATTTATTTTGATGACGTAATATACGATAAAAAAATATCGCATGACATAAATCCCTTTCCCTTTTATGATTGCTATACCATAGTATTGTGGCTTTGTTATCATTCGTGCGTTGAGTCAGGAAACTATTTATATCTTCCTCCTCTCGCCTATTCGTACCTAATGGTGCATAGGATACTGCATTGATACATGAAGACAAGATAATCTCTTGTCAGCTAGTTTCAGTGGCATGAAATATAACTAACTAACTAACCATCACGCCATTTTCCCCGTAGGGGTGGGCAGAGAGGATAGAACGCCACGCCACTCTGTCCTGACATACTTCTCTTGCTTCCTCCACATTCATCTTCTCATACACCTCGATTATTCCGACTTCTTACATGCCCACTTTCAAGCACTTGCTTTACTTGATCGTGCCATGTCTTTCTCGGCCTTCCTCGACTTCTACATCCAGACACAGTCGCATCATATTTTTTTTAGCAGTTCTTTCATCGTCCATTCGCTCTACATGACCGAACCAACGTAAAAGACCTTCCTTAATTTTGTCGATAATGCTTATCTCAGCCTTGCATTCTGCTCTAATTTCAACATTAGTGCACCTAACATACATAGTTTTACCACACATTCGCCTGAGAGATCGCATTTCAACTGCATTCAATCTACTTTCATCCTTATTTTTCCAACTCCATGCTTCGCTTCCATACAAAAGGGTTGGTACCAGAACTCCATTATACGCTGCCAATTCAGCCTCTTTTGATAAACACTTATTAGATACTACCGACTTTAAGGCACCATTAACTCTGTTACAGGCACTTACCCTCCTTTCAATGTCTTTGTGCATGATATATGAATGCGAGAAACCATATTTACAATATCGGGAGTCGATACCGTGGCCTCGTGTACGGTAGCCTGACGCGCTAACCACTGCTGTTGGCGCGTATTATTTCTCCCCACGCCAATATTATTATTATGGTAACAGATAGTACGCTATATCCGCCGAAACTAGATCGCTTTAATCACTACCTGTAGCTCGATCACAGATCACTATCGAATAAGCGACGTGATAACGATTTCTTACCATGGATGTTTAACGTTTTCGCGATCACAATGGAACACGCGTTAAAAGTTATCGATCGGGATTATTAAAAGAGCGCATCAAGTCGCGAGCCATTTCCCGAGATATATCTTCTTCGCACATATCTTCTTTCAATCTTTCTCGAGTGCCGTATTGCATTTAGCCGGCGTCGGCAAGCCAAATATTGAGAAAAGTTTTTTTTTTTTTTTTTTTTTTTTTTTTTTTTTTTTTTTTTTTTTTTTTTTTTTTTTTTTTTTTTTTTAAGTCCAGCCAAATATTGAGAAAAGCAGTCGACATAATAAACAATCCGACACGCGCGTTGACTTTCTTGATTTGACGTTTGACGTTTAGCCGCGATATTTATTATTATCTATGGTGCTCGGCAACGCGAACGTGGTATGAACGTATGTTCATTGTGATCGGTCAAATGGTTAGCGTTAGCACGTGGTTAGCACGTTTTTAACTACGTCGATAGTTATCTGTGATTGAGCTCCTGCTGACTTGTACTAGGAGTCTAGCCTCTAGCCCTTCCGAGCGCCCGACTCCACCTGCCCTCCCTCTCCATTCTATAGGTTATTACCCCTTCTGAGACTGACAAAGAAACGGGTCGAGTTGACGATCCGTTTGTCGGCTAACCGACGCGCGACGGTTAGGTGACTCGATCTGTCCCCCGTAACCGACCGGTTAAAGTTGACTGTCTTCGGTTATAAATGGACCCTTTCAGGTGACCTATTTCGGAGAATTTGTCCGCTTGCAGCTTGCAGCCAAGAAACTCTTGGGATAATCCCATGATTTTTTTCCCATAATATAATAAAGATTTGTTCAGTTTTTGGTTGTATTAAATAAAACATTGGAATCAACTTTATAACTAATCACCCGCCATTTCCCCGAAGCGTAAGCAGATAATTAGAGCAGGGTGCAAGGCTGAGATAAGCATTATCGACAAAATTAAGAAAGGTATTTTACGTTGGTTCGGTCATGTAGAGCGAATGGATGACGAAAGAAAGGCTAAAAAAATATATGATGGGACTGTGCCTGGATGTAAAAGTCGAGGAAGGCCGAGAAAGACATGGCATGATCAAGTAAAACAAGTGCTTGAAAGTGGGCATGTAATAAGTCGTAATAATCGACGTGCGTGCATGAGAAGATGTATGAATGTGGAGGAAGCAAGAGAAGTATGCCAGGACAGAGTGGTATGGCGTTCTATCGCGTGATGGTTAGTTAGTTAGTTAGTAAGCAGACAGGATAGAACGCCACAGTACTAACTCTGACCTAACCCTAGCACACTTCCTTTGTTTACTTCACATACTATTCTCGTGCACGCACGCGGTTTACCTAATGTTTTGTCAAAATACGTAGGAAGTCGTATCATTTGACGAAACTAGTTTTTGTACGGCGTACCCACGATCTGTCGCCCAGCGATGCAGATGAACGAGTTGTCCAATTAGTTGATTACAACTGACAACGAATTACAACAACGCAACTCCCAGTACTAGGTCTAGGTTATGTGTATTACACAATACGTACCTACTTACCTATTGGATAACAACAATATTAGGACAACACGATGGTAATACATTATTTCGATCGCCTAGTTTATTTCCATTCGTTTAGTTGAGGCCTGTTATTTTTACATGAAATAATATCTAACCATATTGACGGCCAAGATATCCTAGCTCAGATTTGCCTTAATGTACCCCACCGTAACCTGCGTACAAACGATGTCTTAGTTCTGGGAAATTTCAGAACTAACGTGGGATTCTTTTCTGCCTAGGATCATCAGGAGTTACAACAAAATTTCCCCACATCGTCGCTTTAATACGAAAGTGTTACATATGCAAAATCTTGATTTTTCAGGAGAGCGTTTTTAAGTTTTTTGAATGTTATTTCATTTAAATTCTCTGAAAGTATTGCATTCTGCCGAATGATTTTTTTTACAGGAGACGCTTTGGATTACATTCTTTCAATGTGTAATACTTCACTGAACCTAAAGCTCACCTGGTTTTTAGCAATTAATTTTCAAACCACAATGTAACACTTTTCACAAAAAAATATCAAAAGTGCCCATGGTCTAATGTACATTGCAACTGTTTATGACTAAAAATTTTTACGTGGTGCTCCTCTGGATGTTCATCAACTACTGACTCAATGACCGATGAAACTGTCTTCTGCTACAGCCACGCTGGTTTTTTCGAAAAGTTAAAACTGTTTTTTCTCCCCTAATTCAAATAACATCAATTTTAGAGATGTAACATACACAGAAAAAATAGATAAATGTATACTAATTTTTTTGTACAAAAAAAAACTGTTTTATCAATGGTAAATGGCAATGTAATTATTATTCATTTTGAAACAAACGGCTTGATTTAATCCTACTATACACATCTCCGTTGTATTTCCGATTGGACGGCGCCAGCCAATCAGCCGGCCCGCGTCAGTGTTTAGCGTATTTACATGTTGTGTGCGCAGCGCGTGACGTCACGACAAGCCTAGCGGCTCGGCTGGTGACCGGTGGGTGAGGTCCGACCCGAGGTTTCGCTTTCAAACTGGCCGCCGACTGGTGACAGTCAACTGTCCGTCATCAGTCATCACCGTCGCGCCAACAGCTGATCTAGATAATGAGCCCCCATGGCTGAACGTTATTACTTTGTTACGCGAAGGCAAGATGACGCTTCGAAATATTGGTGTAAAACCACATTAAAATAGTAATTAGTATACGAGTGCCTGGTCGAGTTACCCGTAGTAATGCTCTATTTTACTGCAGCCAATCATCGACCAATTACAGTGCTAACTCACCGATACGAAGAATGCACGCACTGGCTAACAAGTTTGCTAACAATATTGATATTTTCAACACAAATCTAGTGCATTTTAGGGAACAGTGTCTGGATGCCATCTCTGGCGGTAATGAATACCTACCTACTGTGTAATAATTAAAAAATGTATATGTAAATGCCCTATGGGCGTAAAAACAATAAAATAAATAAAATAAAATAAAATAAATATTTCATGTCGACCCCCACGGGAATCGAACCCGCGACCTCATGCACAGTAGTCCAACGCGCTAACCACTGCATCACGAAGCGGACAAGGACGAGGATCAAGGTTCGATGCACTTGGTGTACAAATGCAGAGCCTTATGCACATTGGGTGCGGATAAGGGAAAGTAGTAGTAGTAGATTGAGCTGAGCTAGCTACAGTGACTTTAAAATCTCATCATTAAACTCTTAGCAGTTGTTGTCAAAATCGTTTCATACCCGCTCCCTGTGTGGAGCATATGGATTCCGCAAACTGCCTTCAAGCCGAGCGATCCGCTCATCACACATCATAGTTCTGACGTAAATCACCGGCGGATTGTCAACAGCGGACGTCCAGGACGCCGAGAACCCGATGCTTTGTAAAATGGCGAGCGCAGATAGTTACTGTCATACTACTACTACTACTCTCCCTTATCCACATGCATGGTGCATAGGGCACTGCATTGGGTACCCCAAGTGCGGTCACCAAGTTACTGTCATGCTGTCTTCAAATAGCAAACTCTAAGAGTAAAAAATGATTTGATTTTGATGAGCTGATTTGAAACATGCATCATCTTCTAAAGCTGTACGCTAAAATATCCAAACCGTCGTGAAGTTGATCGAAGTTGACGGAAAATGGAGAATGTAGCATGTCACTTCGCTACACATAAATAGGCCAACTTTTCAAAATAATTCGGCGAGGAACTTCGGTATGGAGTACAGCTTAACTTGACCGGCAAATATCTCTCATGGTCTGTTATTTAGTAAATGATTTGGCCTGCTAAACGCCTGGGACTGAAAGCATTTGAAAAATAAGAGTACAATGCACTTAGAATTTCACACTTCTCTTTATGCAGGAGGTATTTTGTATTTCGAAGATCTGATTCCATTTCTGGAGTTATACTAAAGTTCTGTGTAGCGGGGAAGAAAACTTGTCCGCTGTATATTAAATGAATTTAGTTCCTTGTATCATCATTGTAAACCCGCCTGTACGGCCCAAGGCGAACCGGCCTACACGCGACCCCAAAACTGGCCAAAACGCGGTGCGCCGAGTAACGAGACCCGACACTCCTCACTGCGATATTCCTTCATTGAAGAAACGCTCTGACCCCGCTGGTTCGGCTCCCAATTTATTGATCGGAAAAGTAGAGTTGAACCTTTTCCCAAAGCAGGTTTCACGAGGTACAAGCACACCACCTTTTCTTCCTCTAAATGCATGCCCTACGCTCGCTCACATATCAGATGGTGTAGTTTAGACTAAAAATGGCTGAATTTCCGATTTTCTTTAGAATTCCGAATCCACAATAAAACAAAATATTTTCGGCATACAAACAGGAAAGTAAAGAGGATTTCTCATTCCGAACTTCGTGCTTAGGTACCCCTAAAACTTTTGTGTGTACCTTCCCTTCGCTTTATAAAATTGATACAAACGTAATTAAATCATTTAGTTGGTAGGTAATTTTGTCGAATAGGGATATTATTTTATTTTTTGCGTATACGTCATGTTATGCTTACCTTACTAAAAACGTAATTTAAATTAAAGAGGATAAGAACTTGCTAACTTGTAAACAAATAAAAACCATTTCCGTTCCATGTTTTCCAGCTGACAACATTACATTGGCGAGCTTTCGCGACCCGTCGCCAGAGCGCCGCCCGCAGTCAGCTGTTCGGTACCGTGCGCATGCGCGCTCGCGTTACGTTTTCGTTTATGGAAGCATCGAGCCACCGACAAGTTTTTCCTATGGCCGACTCCCGACTGACTTAACACGACTATAATCTCGCCTGCCCTCGTTAAATTGCATCGCCAGATAAGCGATATTGCTTCGCTTTTATCGCGAAACAGTCGTGAGTCTCTCTGACGCGCGCGATCCTCTGCAACTCCGACTCGAGGTGAGCCTTTGACGTTTCGTTCGCGTTATCGAACAAGATTTGTCACGTCCCGAGTGTTCAATATTTTTCCAACGCCTCAGAAATACATTTAGAACATTTAAAATCCGTGTTTTTTCTTCTCCAACTGCATTGTACGTGATAATTATCGTTGATTAGCGACCCGCGCCCAGGTAAAGTTTCCACAACCCCTTTTTATGAAATATGCCAGCCAGCGATTATACAGCACGCTATTTTTTCTTGTACTTGAAATTGTTAGGTAATATTATACTGTGACATAATAAACCCAGATCTACCGAAGCGGAGACAATTGTACTGCTGGATTATTTACATGTCATTGAAAAATAATCGTAAAATTTCCGACTTCCAACTAAATTGTTGACAGCTGATAATCGCACGAGACGGTCTCCTTACGTGATCCACGGCGTGTTTTTATTATTTTCCTAATACAATTATCTGAAATACTCACTGAATCATTATTCTGCCTGCCAAATGTAATAATGGTATAAATACCCATGGCTATAATATTTTGTTGGAATAATCTGCATTTTAGTTCAATATTTGGTCTGCAGGGGCATCTTTTCATACAATGTTCTAGAATAAATACGAATTATATTAACGTTTTTCGATGATGAAATACACAAATAAATGCTTAGAGTGCCACATACCTACACAGGCGGATTGAAAATGATAGCCATTAAATCAATTTTCAAACTTTGGTTTCATTGTGAAATGAACAAGAAAGAGCCAAGAGTCAAAAGAAAGTTTTTTTTAAAGTCCCTCAACTAATAATCAATAAAATATACAATCTCAAGTTTATTACAACTATTAAATAAATAAATAAAAAATATGTTTACCTAACATTATGTATTTCCTTTGTTTGCAGACGGCGCTCGGGGAGTACGGAAAGGGCGGGAGGTGTTGAAGTGATAGTTGAGTGGTAGTGATAAGACTCGCTAGTGTACGTGTGATGACCGTGTGGTGGTGTGTGTGATTACAGCGGCCGCCACAGGACACCCGGCCAGGTATGTGTGACCCCCTCACTACACTCTGGTCCGTAGCTGGCACCAACACGCAGGGAACCCATTCCAGCGCGGGTTGATGCTATTCTGAAACTGTATTGAGAAAAATGGCTTTGAACAAGAATTCACTAGAAGGGCCGTTTCCATATAAATATTCACCAAATATACGCTTCCTAGAGTTAATTTCATAACACCACTTATTATCAAATTCCACTTAGACCAATACATGAAACGTGTGACGTAGATGTCTAGTGATGACGTAGATGCCTATTGATGACGTAGTGGGTAACTAGACACCTAGACACGGTAGTATTTCTCAAGTATGGAATGTCACTTCTCTGAAATTCTTGTTTCGACGCTGAATGGGCTGTACATCAAATTTTTCTGTGAATGGAGAAAATAAAAGTACAAATCACAAAATTATTATTGCAATCTGGAAATGAATGTGGATTATCTAGGCGTTACTGGATTATACCCATGCTGGGCTGATATCAGATATTATTGATATCCCACATTCGTTTCCACCGCTTCGATTCCCGAAGTAAACCCAAACGTCACTAGACGTCCATTCCCCGTTAAACTGTCAAATCGCTGTCAAATCGTTTATCTCTAACCTTACTTATTTGACGAATTTGCTTCTCCAAAAATGTTGATCTTATAAGTCTTGTGGAATGCATAGACCTTGAGAGATTCTACCAAGATTCTACTCGACTTTGAAGCTGAAAATCCGATTCCGATTTTTGACAGTGACAGTTGAGTGACAGTTATCAGAATTGCTAAAATGTCTTAAACCTTTGTAGAATCGGGGCCCAGAGTTTAGTTAGTTAGTTAGTTAGTTTCCAGAGTTTCTCTGTCTCTGTTGGAATATCAATAATATCTGATATCAGCCCAGCATGGGTATAATCCAGTAATTTGTCTACAAGTATCCGTATACATTCAAAATGTTGTTGAAATAATAAAAAAATCTCTTTACAATGCAAGCAAAAATGCATTATGCCTTTGTTTTCAAATTTCTATCTACGAAACGTGGAACAAATACGTAATCACAGTAACTGTGATGATTGTGTGCATTAGATATACAGGGTTATTTTTTAGTCAGTTAACAAAAAAAAAACCCTGAATTCAGTATCGTTAATAGAACCCATTTCAATAAAAAAACATTTCCCTCAAAAAAAAAAAAAGAAAAGTGCCCCCAAATAATTCCTCAGAAATAGTAAAGACTTGGTCACCATCCGCCCGGTACTACGCGAGCGGCGTGCGCACCCCCTCCGCGCGCACTCCCCCGTCGCACTTACCCTTATGTGCCGCGCATGAACAACAGCTGTGAATATGGATTACGTAATTTGTAAAAATTATAGGAATAAAAATAATAAATTGTAAAAATAAAAAGTACATGTTTTTTTATTGAAATGGGTTCTATTAACGATACTGAATTCAGGGGTTTTTTTTGTTAACTGACTAAAAAATAACCCTGTATATTTACACATGCAACATTTTACTGAACTATTAGTTATAAAAACACAGTTTTGTTTCTGTCCGACAATGAAGCGAGGATATAATATTATTGTAATAAGCGTTTTAATTCACAATACATTATCCTTGAGATAGTGTGGATAAATAATAATGTTAGACTAGGTAAAAATAATTATAAGCAATCTGCCACTGTGGACAGCATAAAGATAGCGTACATCTCACCTCGTTATAACTTATTTAAATTGATTTAATTTTATTGATGTTTAAACTGAATGAAAAGTGTCCATATCCTTATTTGCACCTAATGGTGTAAACTCACTTCATCACTTCTTCACATTTCCCTATCTCTTCCTTAAATTTTATTCCTGTTTTTACCTCCCATCTAACCTAGGCAGACATTGAGTATAAGTAAACATAGAATATAAAGCACAGCATTTGTAAACCAAGTGTGGTGTCTTGATAATTTTTACATGAAGGCAAAATGTAGGTTAAAAATTGATTGTTTTTGTGTTCAAATGAGGATTGAAAAAACCGATTGGGGGGGGGGGGGGGGGGGGGGGGGGGGGGGGGAAAAAAATTTGCCCGCAGTATACAGGGACACATTACATGTTCAGAAAACTACACAGTTTCTGGTTCAGCAAACTGTGCAGTCCTGTCAAAACATCTGTCAAAAGACACGCTAAATATGTGTAATTTTTGAAACGCGATTGTAAGTTATTATCGTATGTATTTGCTCTCAGGAAATAGTATATTTAGCTAATAATTTTGTAAATATGTTTATATGTATTGGTATTTTTTACGAATTTAAAAGCCATACAATAAACCAATGTCTACTTAAACGTTTACATAAAAAACATTATAACTGTCATGTCAGCTTAAATCTGACATAAGCACGCAGTTTTTTTAAAACAGTTTTTCGTTGTAAACGGACCGATTATCAGAACGACATAAGAAAACTGCGAGCAGAAAACTGTCCCGTATATAGGGGCTTTAAGATTATTGTTTTGTGATTTTTTTCTCCATTATTTAAAAAAATACGAATTGTGGCTCAAAATATTGCTTTACCTAATAAACTAAATGATATTTTTTTACATTCAATCTTTGGAGTGCCGATATAATTCCCCGTAATGATCAGTTTTAATTACGTCACCGCATGTTAAGAGATAATGCTGTTGATATAGTCGGTGTGTTCTAAATATTTTGCTAAATATTTTTGTTCTTTGGTTATTGTCATTAAATACCCATTTGTATTGGGTCCAACTGGTATGACTCGTATCAACAAAAATATAGATGAAACGGGGTCCTCCGTACTATCTTAGTTCCTGGATTTCTCCCTGAAAACCAGCACTAGGGCAGCGATTTTTAAACACATTTTATATACCAATAAACAAGATGGTGTAGCGGATACCATACACGAGGGCGTGGGTTCGATTCCTGGCGTTGTTATCTTATCTTCATGTAACAAATGATCAAGATTCATGGCACTTGGTGTACCAGTGCAGCACCCTATGAAAAGGGAAAGCAGGAGTAGTAGTGATAGAATGAAATGAATGTATGTTTTTTATTTACCCATGTTAAATGGCCGCTTGTGGATCGCAACCTATCGCAGTGGTTGTATAACCTTCCCAACCAAGTTGTGATAAACCACTCATTAATATTATTATTTTACCTAACATTGTTCATACTTATACATGGTGTAACAATACTCTATGTACAAGCGGGAAACTAGTGAATCTACATCATATTTGGAGTCCATTTTGAAGAATAAAATTTTTTGATTTGACCCATAGTTTTCGAGAAAATTGAGTAAAAATCACGTGTAAATAAATATTTCACATTGACCCCCTATGGGAATCGAACCCGCGACCTCACGAACGGTAGCTAAAATGCGCTACCACTCTGCTACGAGGCAGACATTTATTAAACATTAATTCAACAAATATTAGAAATCGATACATAAATAGTATATTCAATCTGTAAACAAATTGATTACATAAGTAGAAAATTTGTTACTTCTCTGCAAACTATTTTAGTAATCCACAACTTGATTGTAAAAAAAAAGGAATGGAAGATTCGCTATATCTTTATGTTTTAAAGAGTTTGAATTCATAAATACCTAAAACATATTAAAAAGCTTTTCGCCAATTATTTTTTAAACATCTATAAGTAAACATAGATCTTTATTTAAGAAAATTTAGGTTATATAGCATGAAAATTTGTAACAGTGGTTATAAAAATAGCCATTTAATTATAGAACAGAATCTGTTAGTCTGCTCAGGGGATGTGCTAGTTTGCTTAGTTCTCTGCATTTTATCAAATCAACTATCTGTCACATCTGCCATCAAATGGTATCCGGGATTACACCACTGTCTCATTTCTTTTCAGTTATAGTGAAGGCCAAGGCTCTAGTCTTTCTATCATTATCTTATTTCTTTAATAATACATCATTATTGGCTTCTTCTTTAGTATTGTTTTGGTGTATTAATAATTCCTACTCATAATCTTTAATAAACTAATGAAATATATTTAAAACAGTATCACTTTTACAGAACTCCCACATATTTTCTTTTTTTCTTCTGCTATTTACACTTGTCTGCCTCGTAGCATAGTGGTAGCCCATTTAGCTACCGTGTATGAGGTCGCAGGCTCGGTTCCTGTAGGGGGTCAAAGTGAAATATTTATTTACATATGATTTTCATATTAACATTTCATGAATGTGTGATACCTTGGACTGGTACTGAAGTGTGTGACTGATCATCTTACCTTCATGTAATATAATGATCAATAATAAGCTGCACTTGGAGTACCGATGCAGTGCCCTATGCACCATCGGATGCGGATAATGGAGAGTAATAGTAGTAATAGAGTATTGTGTTGCAGGTGGAAGAGACAAGGCGGGGCTCGCGATCACCCTCCGGGGGTGGGCAAGCGCGCCCTGGTGCGTGGCATGGTGTGTGGAGCGGCTGCCGCCCGGCCAGCCCCGGCCCCCGCGCGCCGCGCCGCCTATGGCAGAACCCGCCGCGCCCGCCAGGCTAGGGCCCGCGCACCGCACGCGCTCGCGCACCGCGCGGCCCGGCGGCTCGCTGCTGCCGCTGGAGGAGCGCGACTACGCGCGCTCGCCGCTCAGCACCGCGTCGGAGCCGCCCGACTCGGACCACGAGCTGTACTCGCCGCGCGCCCGCAAGCGCCCGCAGCCGCCGCCGCCCGGCCCTCCGCGCAAGCGCCGCACGCTCCCCGTCGCTGCTGCCCACTCCACCTACCCGCTGCGCAGCCGCAAGGACCTGCGCGACAGGTCAAACGGTGAGACATTAACCTGCAGACTAACACTGAATGTCTCTTCATAGTCCTAACAAGTATTTCCTTACCATATATTGAAACTCAGTGCATTGATTTGTTTACATTGCTTTTTCAAAACTCCGTTAAACTGTCTTTGAAGATGTTGAGTTGTTGAGCTATGCAATGGTAAAACAATGGTAATGTTGGAACATCCAAGCTACCTGAAATCCCTCACTTAATTACGCTATCCTCTAAACAAGGAGGGCGGGATATAAAAATTTAAAAAAATTGACTGGATACAACATATTATATTAAAAGAACTTTGAACTTTAGGGGGGGTATATTTATTTTTATTTATTTATTTCATATGTTACATTTTTTTCTTATTTTTTCTAATGAAATACCTCGCTGGGCAAAGCCCGTGTTGAGGTATTCATTTACAGCTAACATTTACATTCACAAGTATGATACATTAAGGAAGAACAATAAAATAATGCATTAGGTACCTACAATAATAAGGTACCTTTGGAAAGAAAGGAGAGTTTTAAACAACTTCAGTGTTTTCCCGCTTAGATCTAAATGTTGCCATATAAAATTATCCATATTAATGGTAGAATATTGGAGTTTACAGATAAAACAGTTAACAAGTGATTAGAATACTAATGAACTAAAATGATCAAGTATTGTAGAATAGGTTTGTATTTATTCTAACATAATCTATCCAAATTATTGGTTTAGTGATAGGCCATAAATTAGTTGGTAATCTCGTTTCTCATTTATTATTCCTTTTGGCGTGTATGAACATTGAACACATAACATCCACAATACTCTCTGTATTATCTTCCTTATTTACTGTAGAAATGTTATCAAAATAACCACCAATTGTGTGTTAAACCGAACCAGTAATTCTTTAACCTTTGATTAGTGAGCAGTGGTTTCATATTTCTCATTTCACATCACTAGAATAATAAGAGTATGAACTAATACGAGTAGTTTGGTTAAATATGTCTTGGAAATTTTTTTGTTTGGATGCAATTGAGAATGTATTTTGGGGAATCGTTTTCTTCGGCTGTAACCTCTTTTGTTTCGGTAATTCGTGTGAATGGTTTGAAGATCTCGGCGAGATGTGTTACCATGTTAGTTGTAATTTTAATATGAAAGATTCTATAGACTAACGAAACAACGTGCATATTATTACAATTTTACAATTTCAGGGTCCGCCTCGTAGCATAGTTGTAGCGTATTTTGTGGATTGTGGTCTTGTAGTTAATGCCGCAGACTCTGTATAAGAATCCCTAGATTCGAATCCCACTCCTTTTCAACTTGCTTCCTATTTTCTGCATTAGAATCACCAATTTTATTTTTATTTTGTTACGGAACAATAACAGACAAAAGGATACTAAATATAATACAAAAAAAGATAAAAATATAACTAGGTAGACCAATTGCCCTTTAAAATTGTTCACATCGTGCTTAATCGAATGACCAAAACATAATGTTTATGAAAATGTGACATACACACAGTGCTAAGTAAATATAACACTCATATAAAAGCAAAAGTGATCACAAATATCTCAAGGACAACCTTCTCTTGAACCCATCTACGGAGCTTCCGAACATGTCCATACCTTCAGTGCAGTCCCTGTGTATTACATTGTACTCTCTGCACATACAAGAGAGAGGATTGTAACCAATATCCTGTATTGGAGGAAAAGCGCTCAACTCTGAAAATGTCTGGATTACACAGTCGTAAACAGACCGATTTAATTTAATGTAACCACAAGTAGATATGTTGATACAAGTATTATTTATCTACCTTGAATCGACAAAAATCCACAGATAAATGCTTGTATCAATGAATTTATATCCACACATAGATACATTGGCTATCCCAGTGCTGACGCAAATATTACTGGCCTTGGAAAAATCCTAAAAACTGAAATATTTGAGTGTTCTGCGCTTTGATAAACATCTGGTAAAATGGGTAATATTAATTTTGCAGTGAGTACCACAGCCAGCGAGAGTTCGCTGTATAGCGGCAACTCCCTTCAGGTGGAAAGTCAGCTCCTCAGTCAGCAACCCTTCCTCCACGTCGAGACAAGTTCAAGGTCAGTTGTTTCCCGTCTTCCTGCAACATTTACAGGGTATTACACCAACAACAGGGTAACCCAGATTACCAGCATAATATCGCCGTCGTGGCGGTGAAGAGAGCCAACTCACAATTTTCATGTTTATCAGAAAACTGTATACTGTTTAGTAGTGAAGAGAGCTAAGTGATATTACATCATTACAATACTGAATTTTTGTAAAGTGTGAAAAGAGGCAAGTGATTCTCCGTACAATTTTGATGTTTCTTAAAACCTCATTGTTCATTTACTTAAAACAATATGTCATGTGTGGCTTAGCTCTCTTCGACGATATGTTGTCTACATCTACATATATGTATCGCAGTTGTCCCATCTCTATTAAAGATATTGAGGTCTTTTAAGATATCCAATAAGTGTGTTTGACCATTTTAGAATTGGGAAATGGTCAGAACAACGCAATCTGAGACTTAATTAAAAATCACCCTTGAGATTTGGCTTACATATTATGTAGGTAGCCAATTATTTACAGCAATAAGACTAAAATTAGTAGGGATTAAAATCCGACAGGTATAAAAATACTCGTAACTTCGTCGATTTTGCTCCAATTGACTTGAAATTTGGACTCAATATTCTTCAAATATTATGCATTCATCTTATGTTAAAATCAAAAAACGTTTTTTTTGGTTCTACGTGATTTTATTATCAAGTTAATGACAATTGTTTCGCCTTGTAAGGGCATTATCAAACTGTCATTAACTTGATAATAAAATCACATAGAACCAAAAAAATCGTTTTTTAATTTTAACATAAGATATCATGGAGTTCTACAAAATAAATGCCATATCAATCAATTATGCATTCAATTAAAAAAAAAAAGAGAAATGCAAACAAAAATAAATTAATAAACGTAATTAGCTACAGAAACTACCTCTATCGGCCAGATTACAAGGATAATAATGATTCCTGTTCTCATTGATCATTATTTTTACATTTATCATAATTGTGACTATTTATTTATTGAACAGATGCATGGAAACATTGCCCTCATCAACACTCACTACAAAACTCATTGTTTTAAAAAGATTCAGGCAAGAGTAATTAGACCACATATTGCAATCTGTCTTTAAAATTACTAATCATTTCTTGATGATATGAAATCCTCAATTTGACCGTATCTCAGAATGTGTTTCCTGCTTGTTTCCAGAACCTAAACCAAAGCTAAGACAGAGTTCCAGGATCTCGTTATCTGCGTCGTCCAGCGCGACAGACTCCAGATCCCCAACCAAGGCCACCAAGGTACGTAGGCAAAACAGCCCATCTCTAACTAACTAAGTAACTAACCCTCACGCCATCTCTTCGAAGGGGTAGGCAGAGAGAGGATAGAACGCCACACCACTCTGTCCTGGCACACTACTTCTTCTCATGCACGCACGTCGATTATTCCGACTTCTTACATGCCCACTTTCAAGCGCTTGTTTTACTTGATCATGCCATGTCTTCCTCGGCCTTCCTCGATTTCTACATCCAGGCACAGTCGCATCATATATTTTTTTAGCCGTTCTTTCATCATCCATTCGCTCTACATGACCGAACCATCGTAAAAGACCTTTCTTAAATTTGTCGATAATGCTTATCTCAGCCTTCTCCCATCTCCCAATTATACTCTGTAGATTGTCCGCCTCATAGCTTAGTACTAGCGCATTTGGCTGCCGTGCACGAGGTCGCGGGTTCATTTCCCGAAATATTTATTTACACGTGATTTTCATATTAATATTTCATGTGTGATACCTTGGACTGGTTCTGAAGCCTGAGACTGCATCCTACGTCATGTAATAAAAGATTACAAACTGCACTTGGTGTATCGATGCAGTGCCGTGCACGAGGTCCCCGATCCTTTCAGTTCCCGAAATATTTATTTACACGTGATTTTCATATTAATATTTCATGTGTGATACCTTGGACTGGTTCTGAAGCCTGAGACTGATCATCCTACCTTCATGTAATAAAATGATCAATACAAACTGCACTTGGTGTATCGATGCAGTGCCCTATGCACCATTGGGATAAGGGAAAGTAGTAGTAGTATGATGCCCTTGGTGTTTTTTAGTCTGCTATCTTTTACTATTTTGTGTTTTGTAGGCCCCGCTGTCCAATAATCTGGGTGCTCGGTTAGGCCGCAGAAGCGGGGGCGCCGTACAGACCAACGCCTCTCCGCCTCCGCCTAAGAGACAGGTAAATTACCCAATCAAACATATCGTCTATGTAAGTTCAATACCGCGTATGAGCCAATAAGTTCAAAATACGCATTTTTGGTGATTTTCGTTGAACGAAACAAGCCGCATCGATTGGTTAATTCAAATTTTAAAATTGACCAATAGACTGCTAGCACTCGTTTATTGTCAATACCGCGAATAAACCATCTTCGCAAAAGAAGCAAGCAATACCGCGTATATCCCGATACAAATTTCATGTTTACGAAATTGGAGGGTTTTTTGTCTCCCCTGAACATTTTGACAAATGGTTCTTCCGCGGTATTGAACTTACACAGACGATATATTATTTTAAATTTAGAAATGTAGGTATTTACGGAAAAGCCTTTTTTTTTTTTTTTTTTTTTAAATTAACAACCTCCACTCGAATGCGAGTGATTTTGGAGGCTAAGGCTTTTCGTCTCTGTGAACTTTGTTATTTATGAACCTCTTGTAAATTTGCGTTTCCGATTTGCAGAACACCCGCAGCGGCGCCCGCACGCGCGGCGAGAGCGAGAGGGAGCGCGAGCGCGAGGGGGAGCGCGAGGGGCTGCGGCGGAGCACGCGCGCCTCCGGGCCGGACATGCCCCAGCCCTCCGCCAACTCCAGCACCAGGAGGGACAAGAGAGGTGAGCAACTTCGCGTGCGATAACCTGTAACCTGATAACCGTGTTACAATACTCCCATGTACTTGTACAAGCGGCAAACCAGGAGTTCATTTTGTAGAATAAAGTTTTTTGATTTGACCCATAATTTTTGAGAAAATTTAATTAAATATCATGTATCTCAAATTAATACTATCAATAAATAAAACAAAATTAAAAATCACATTTTCATAAGAATTTGTGTAATTTTACTTAATCTGAGGTACTAATGAAAGCTTTTATGAGAAGAAAAAAAAATATATATTTTCAAGTCTTATTACACATTGGACTCCAAATATGATGTAGATTCACCAGTTTTCGGGTTGTACTACGAGTTCTGTTACACCATGTATAGTCGAAAAGCGATTCCCTACACTTGTTCCTAAGTAAATATGATGTTTTAATGTAAACATGAATTGTGTTGCAGGCAAGGGCAGCCTGGGTTCGTGTGCGAGCAGCGGGGGCAGCAGCGGCGGGGGGCGCCGGGGCCCCGCGGCCCCCGCCGCCTCCACCCAACTGGTGAGTGTCTAGCCCCTTACTTTATTCTTCTTTGCAGAGCCATCAATTATTATAATTACTGTGAAGTTAATTATTTATATGATGCTTGTACTGCAGTTGCTCAGTACGAGTGTGACAAGCCTCCAGCCTCCACTGTAGTAATGTTTGTGTGCCCCACAGGGTGCGGTCCCTTCCACGTCCTCCAGCGTGCAGCAGAGCGCCGCCCCGGCCTACACAAACATGATGGGAGGGACCTAATGCGGATCCCACCAAGGCCAAGGCCAAAGGTAAGCAATATACTCCATACAGCCATAAAAGCAGTTCCTACCCTACACAAATATGCTAACAAAAAAAGTTCAATTACTTAAGCCCACTATATACGGGACAGTTTACTACACAGTTTCCTGTGCAGTCTGAAAACTGTCCCGTATAAAGCTAAAACTTGATGAAAAACTGTGTGCTAGTGTCAGATTCTCACTGTGCGCTAATTCCACACTGTTTCGGCGCGCGCATCACCCGCGGCGATTACGACAGTAAATGTTGCCAAAAATTGTAAACTCGGTAGAAGTTCCTAAAGTTATTTCATAATATGTTGAATTTATATTGGGCTTTTAATTGCATTAAATAAATGCTTTAAAAATTAAAATGACTCCAAAATCGGTAATCGGTTTTACATTTTCAGTGTAGATTCGATAAGTATCTCCACAAAATCGATAGATCTGCAAAAAAACGATATGATAAGTGACGATAGAGATTATTAGTATGGCAACACATTTATGGCAGTCCTGACTGTGTAATTCCATTGGTCTGACTGTCACGTTTCTGCTGCATGCCTACTGACAGTAAACTGTGCTGTGTAAAGGGTAAAATTCACACCGCGTAGTTTTTATTTATGGTCAGAAAACGGTACAAGAAACTGTTGTTTTCTGAACACGAAACTGCACAGTAAACTGTCCCGTTTAAAGTGAGCTTTACAATATAAAATATTTGCCAAAATTCACAAATACTCCCAAATTATTTATCTTATTTCAAACATATGCGCGAATAATCACTAGCGAATAAGCGCTGTGCCTAGCGCCACCCAAATGAACATACTAAATCGTTGTCAATAAGCAAGTACTAACTCTGCCTTTTTTCAAGAACAAAAGTCGATATTGACCTTGTACTGACCTGTACTACATGTCCATATTCTAGATGTTAGATCCCAGTGCGGCGCTTCTCTAATAAACAACTAATAAGGTTCTGTTTTGGTTTGCACAGCGGAAGAGCCGATGGCGGAGGCGGGCGCGGCCGGCCAGCTTCTGTGGGCGAGTCCTCGTCGGAACGACAGCGAGGTGGGGCGGCTGCAGGCGCTGCTGGAGGCGCGCGGCCTGCCACCGCACCTGCTGGGCGCGCTCGGCCCACGCATGCAGCACCTGCTGCACCGCACCATGGGGACCACGTCCTGTGAGTCCCGCTACATCATGCACTTAGCTCAAGTTATACAAGAAATCACACATACGAATAGTCCAATCATGTTTGTAAAGTAAATTGGAATTATTAATGGCGGTGATATCGTCTGTGTAAGTTCAATACTGCGGAAGAACCATATTGTCAAATGTTCAGGGGGAGACAAAAAACCCTCCAATTTCGTAATAAAAAAAGAGGTAAACATGAAATTTTGTATCGGGATATACGAGGTCTGTTCAAAAAGTATCGCGACAATTTTATATTTTTTCAAAAAGTATTTTATTTATTCATGAATAATCTATTTTGTTCCACTGCATTCCCTTCAAAGTAATTCCCCTCGGATATAATACATTTATGCCAACGTTTTTTCCAATCTCTCGAAGCACTTAAAAAAATCATTTTTTTGTGATCTTGTTCAGCTCCTCCTTCGATGCTGTCTTTATCTCTCAATCGTTGGCGTAGCGTACGTCCTTTCATGGGCCTCTTCAGTTTTTGGAAACAGGAAAAAGTCACAGGGGGGCAGGTCTGGGGAATACGGTGGCTGCGGCGCTTATTACTGTGTTGTTTTTGGCCAAATATTCGCGCACAGGGCAACGAGTGTGTAGCAGGCAGGCGTTATCATGGTGCAAACGCCCAGTTTTTGTGTCTACCACATAATCCGGGCGTTTCTGGCGGATTGCTACGCGCAAATTGGCGCATAACTTGAGCAGGTAATATTCCATTATTGACCGTACTACCCTGTGGCAAGAACTCATGATGCACCCACGCCCCTGCAATCGAAGAAAACTTGTGAGCAAAACTGTGATCCATTTTTTTGAATAGGCAAAAATCGAAGACGAGCCAAAACACATCCAAGCAAAACAGCTGTCAAAAATTAACTAAACATTCATAATTTCCGACCTTGTCAGCATAAGTAAGGGACGTGAGTACAACATAACGCTACAAAAAAAACAAAAATCAAATATACGTAGCCCGCGGAAATTCAAAATTCGCGATACTTTTTGAACAGACCTCGTACGTGGTATTGCTTGCTTCTTTTGTGAAGATGGTTTATTTGCGGTATTGACAATAAACCGAGTGCAAAGCAGTCTATTGGTCATTAATTTTTTAAAATTTGAATTAACTAAATCGATGTGGCTTGTTTCGTTCAAACGAAAATCACCAAAAATGCATATTTTGAACTTATTGCCTCAGACGCGGTATTTGAACTTACATAGATGATATGATTAGTTTGATTATTTATGCAATAATTGGTGACAAACCTTTACAAATCTGATTTGCAAATGGACTCCACTGATGGTCTTTTAATTTACTGCTGGAGTTTACATGGATTTCTATCTGAAAATTCGACTAAACATGGCAATTGTTTTGTGTTTCAGCTGCCTCCAAGGCGGCCCAGTTACTGGCCGGGCTGCAGGCGTCGGGCGACGAGGGCCAGCAGCTGCAGGCCGTGATCGAGATGTGCCAGCTGCTGGTCATGGGCAACGAGGACACGCTGGCCGGCTTCCCCGTGCGCCAGGTGGTACCCGCCCTCATCACGCTGCTCGCCATGGAGCACAACTTTGACATGGTAACCACTTCAAACCGTATCTCTGCTAACTAATTCAAAATGAGCCGTAAATTTCTACAATAGGTGGCCTCCATAGTGTAGTGGCTAAGGCGCTGGACTTGTGGTGCGTCAGTTCCTGGTTTGATTCCCGGTGAGAACATAAATGAGTGCAATGTTGTTCCCCTCTGTTATTGGGTCACCCACCCTGTTGATGTTATGTTATTTTTGTGCTAAATAAAATAAATTTGGATCCACAGATGAACCACGCTTGCCGTGCGTTTACGTACATGATGGAGGCGCTCCCGCACACGTCGGGCACCGTGGCGCTGGCCGTGCCCGCCTTCCTGGACAAGCTGCAGGCCATCACGTGCATGGACGTGGCGGAGCAGAGCCTCACGGCCCTCGACATGCTGTCGCGTCGCCACTCCAAGCCCATCCTGCAGGCGGTGAGACACTCGCACATACTAACACCCGCCTTCCTGGACTTCCCTGATTGTTGATTGATGACTTTCGTGTAATCCTGCCATGTGACCATTGACCATCAATGGATTGATCATTAATCGATGATGATTTCATCTCATCTGATCTCATGGATGGATGTTGATAGGGTTGGTGCAATAACACCCCAAGTATTCAAAGTTTCTAGAGACAGTATTTTTCACCTTTTTTGCTTCATGTTTTCTCAATTTTAATAACCACAGCACTGTTTATAGTAGATCTTGTGAATAACATATTTTTAATTTGTGCAGGGGAAGATGTTGTAATTTTAGACTAATTTATAACAGCTTTCTTTGTAGGTTGGACCGATACATAGAGCTTAAAAACTCAGATTTTCAGCCAGTATTGATTGTATAACTTACTTACTTACTTTTGAATTTATCCAGAGTGGTGTTCACGTCTGCCTCATGTACCTGGACTTCTTCTCCATCAACGCCCAGCGTGCCGCCCTCTCCATCACCTCCAACTGCTGCCAGAACCTGCAGAGCGAGGAGTTCCTCTTCATCAAGGAGTCCCTCCCGCTCCTGGCTAGCAGGTAAACCTGATCGACCATCCGACATTAGTTCAAACTATGATGAAATCAATCCATCAGTTAAGGCGTCTCTTGATTCAATGAAAGTGGTAGAAATGTTTTGAAGGAATATTTTTGAGAAACCACTGTTAACATGCTAGTGACAGACAGAGAAAGAACTGATCTAAAAGTAAAAGAATAGCCCTAGTCAACTCACCATGTTTCTCACATATGATTTGAATTCCTCAGGATCACCCAACAGGACAAGAAGGCCGTAGGGAGCGTCTGCCTGGCCTTCTCCCGCCTCGTGGACAGCTTCCAGAATGATCCGGCTCGCCTGCAGGAGATCGCCAGCACGGAACTCCTAAAAAACCTGCAGCAGCTGGTGAGACTATGATACTATTTTACAATCATTCAACATAGAATTGAAGGCAGAATCACAGACACTAAACAACACCTTAGCACTAATTTATTTTTATTGGTAGTGTTTGGGATTACAGCACTTTATACAAGACAGAAAACTGTACAGTTTCTTGTTACGAAAACTGTATGTAAAATTAGATAATGAAGGAGAGCATTAAAAAATTACAAATTTTTGCAAAACAAAGGCCATGCGAATCATATTGAAAATGGCAGTAGAAGAACAAACATTAAAAAAATTATGAAACTTTTGAATATTATGTCTGTAGACCAAAGAATTCCTATATAATGTTGCTAATGAAATTAACAAAATTGTTAAAAAGGGATAATTCCCAAGATAATGCAAAACAAATTAAAAAACTTTTGTTTCACAAATATCCAACAAGAGGTTCAAAAATATAAGATTAGAAAAGAAAAGAAAAGCTATGTCACAGAATTGTCTAATGTATAAGGGCATTAAAATGTATGATGAGATTCCAGATGAAATAAGAAATGAACAAAATGTAAAGTTGTTTAGGGTTAAATGTAAAAAATATATGTGTGAAAAATATTAGTGTAGGTTATTTATAGCTAAATTGAAAAAAATGGATAACTACTATTATTTATTAGTTAGGATAAGAATAGTTAGGAAAAAAAAATAATGAAGTGTAATGTAATAATATTAGTCTATGTAAAAATTATATATGTTTACTAAATAAATATATTAATTTAAAAAAAAATGTTTAGAATATTACGTCATACCTTCAGGGTTTCACAAATGTTTTGGTCTCCAGTTGGTGGTGTCTCCGCCGGTGGTGAGCACAGGAACGTTCATCACGGTGCTGCGGATGCTGAGCCACACGTGCTCCAGCTGCCCCGAGCTGGCCGTCAAGCTGCTCAAGCAGAACATCGCCGACACGCTGCTCTTCCTGCTGACCGGCTCCTCGGTGGCCAACCCGCAAGATTGAGGTACGGCCAACTGTTACATTCTTATCATTAATATACAAGTTATATGTGACACCTCAAATGTAAAACTGCATTTGGTCAAAGAAGTCTCATATATTATATCTGGCTCCCAGAATTTATAATAATTGTATCCCACCCAAAGATAAATTGGAGAAGAATAAAAGTAAATTTGATTATTTGCCAAAAAGTGGCTTTATGAGATGGTTCCAGAAAAGTGTCTTGAGATAAAATAATTAATACGCTTCATTGTTTTTTTAAAATATTGTAATAAGTTAATCTGTTGACAGAAGAATGTGTTATATTTTATAATCCCCAACTATAGCTACTTTCTACATCTTTATAAAAAGATTTGCAAGGTCAATAACTCCCAGATTTGTAAGACTCTTTTGCTTACGATCATAGAGAAATACAGGGTGTATTATTTTTGAATGCATCATATTAAAATAAGTGGTAAGGGAGATGAAGAATATTCCTTCCTGAAAAATCAGTCTTGCGGACTTTTTCCGCCGTATTTTATTTAGACAACGCTTTTTCTAGTTTTAAAAATTAATTTGTTTAAAAATCTTGCAAGTTCATTTTAAAATTATTTTTATGGACCTATTTTAATTTCTATGCATGATTTTTTTGCTTTTCCTTTTCTGGTTATATTGTACTGTGTAACTTTAAATGTTAAAAGCCCTATGGGCGTTGAAACTAAATAAAAATATATGGTATAGAAATTGAAATGATATGTTTGTGTCTCTCCACAGATTGAGTTGGTGCCACGCTCGCCGCCAGAGTTGTACGAGATCACGTGCCTGATAGCGGAGCTGATGCCGCACCTGCCCAGCTCGGGGCTGTTCGCCGTTGACGCGTGCCTGGAGCGGCAGTGGGGCGCCGCGCCGCACCCCGAGCACCACGCGTCTTTCTGGCAGTGGAGCGGACAGACATGGGTCGTGGGGCACACTAATCTACGTAATAGAGTTGCATACACAGATGTTCAAGATAATTCAACTGCCTGTTTACCTGTTGTATGACCGGATGTTTCCATTCCAGGAGCTTGGCACTCGTACACCGCCGTGGACTCCCGGATAATCGAGGCGGCGCACCTGAGCTCGGAGGACGAGGTTTCCCTGTCGGCGCTGGGCCGCACCTACATTGTGGACTTCCTGTCCATGAAGCAGATCAACGAGGACACGGGCACCACGCGGCCGGTGGTGCGGCGTGTCGGCGCCCAGCAGCCCTCGCAGGACCAGCACGGTAACTACACACTAATCCTAATCTCAATCTCTTCTTAATGGGCTTTGAAACCAAAATTTTCTGTGAATTAGTCCAATATGAACTAAGAATACCACGTTACAGCTCACACTGGTCACCACATTTCTCTTTCAGAAGCATGTTTCTTTCTATTCTCTTTCTCTTTTCTATGTCTAGATATTAAGGCATACTCCACCACGTGACTTGCAAACGCTTTTCCATACAAACGTAATCCTCGATTTTCTCTCTGAAACTTAACATTAGAGGAGTGATTTTTTCACATATTTCAG
Source organism: Micrasema minimum (assembly GCA_022494985.1). Taxonomy (NCBI): domain Eukaryota; kingdom Metazoa; phylum Arthropoda; class Insecta; order Trichoptera; family Brachycentridae; genus Micrasema; species Micrasema minimum. Next base: position 27,266 of record JAGVSP010002552.1, read on the forward strand.
ATATCGACCAGATGCATGTTGTTTGTATCGTTTCTTTTTTTTAATAATTTAATTATCTCCTTTAACTAATAGAATATCAAAAAAATGTATCTGGTCGATATCTAAAATGTGTGAAAAAAATAATTCCTCTTGTGTTAATTTCCAGGGAGAAAATCGAGGAATACGTTTGTATGGGAAGCAACCGCGAGGTGGACCAGTTTCAATGAAACCGAAACGTTAAAAAATTACAATTTTAGTGTATTGGTTGTGCGATATGAGGCACAGTTCATGGCCTCACACATCTGTTCCAGTTAATCTCACTGGGGGCACCCTGTGGAATTTGTACTCACAGTTATTGCTTCTATTAATTTTTTTATTGTATATGGTTTAGATAAATTGGTCCTCGTGTCTTATAACGTATAGGTAATGTGGCCGATCCCTTGGGCTCTCATCTCATTTTTGATTTTGATCAGGTTCCTAACTGAGAAGCTTGTCATTGGTGTTGTGGTCTCTCCTGAATGTATGAAGTTTGTGCATTTGTTTGTTACTGTCCGCCTAACGCAGACGTGTTTCCAGGCGCCGGCAGCCGGTGGAGCGACGCGCGCAGTGCGTGCGTGCGCGGCGCGTGCGGCAAGCGCGTGCTGGCGCTGTGCACAGTGCGGCTGGAGGTGTACTCCAGCTCGCGGCCCGGCCGTACGCTGCCAAGTGCCTGAAGGCGCTGCTGCGGATGGTGTATCATGTCCGAAAACCGACTATGCCTCACCTGGTCCCTCAAGTAACAAGTGAGTATAATCAAATAAAGAAAGTATTTAATTTAAAAACAACGGAATCAATAAATATTTTAAAGGGCAATAATTCTGGTAATAAGAACTTATCCATATGTTAGGAGAGATGTCCGATGATTGTTTATTTTCGTTTTTTCTGGTTTTTTATTCTATAATCCCTAAAATTTACAAAATACATCACCTGTAATGTAAGTTTTTTAGCATGAGAATTTTATATTAAATTAAATAAATAACTGCGGATTTATTTAAACTCTTTGAATCAAATCCCCCTGAATGCGCCTGATATCTGGGAACAAAGTGCATTAAGTTGATTTGAAGATATTAAAAATGCTAACTCGTGCTATCAAAATGATGAGCTATAGAAAAATATTGATTTAAAATACAATTGTGTGTTTATGACCAGATTGTTTTCATGACGCATAAGGTTCAGTTTCAACCCCAACACCCATGAGAATAACACCAGAATTAAAAATAATTTAAAGACAATCAATGATCTAAGACATGTACTCAGAACAGCTATAATGTACAAAGGATTCAAAAGGTATAATGAACAACTAACGGAGACTGTCAAACAATAAACGGATTAAATGAATTCAGAAGGTAACCTTAGTTAAAATACTAATGTAATACAGCAAAGTTTCTGAGCCAATAATTTTGGATACCACAACAATAACGTATAGCAGTTATATCAAGAATAACGTATTGCAGTTACCTTATTCAACCAGGAATCATGAGGTTTTTATTTGAAATGGTAACAAGAATAGAACAGCTTGCTGGAATATTCGTAAGAGATTTTATTTCTTAGACTATATAATACGAAATTAAATATTTAAAATCAGGGTACATACCTATTAAAACATAAAAAGCATCTTTGTGATCGGTTATAAATATTTAGATGAAAAAAAAAGTATTATATTAGCTGTAAGAATTTTTTTAATATTTTTTTTTTAAATGTACAAACAAACAAAATAATCTTTTCTTGTTCACGCTCTGTATCTTCATTTTCAGGTGATCTCGAGCCACATAGCCGGCATGATGGCATCCAACGACCTGCGGATCGTGGTGGGTTCGCTGCAGATGGCCGAGATCCTCATGGAGAAGCTGCCCGACGTGTTCGGGGTACACTTCCGCAGGGAGGGAGTCATGCACCAGGTAACCATCACAGAAATGACGCTGAGTACAAAGTACTGGTTTATCATATATGATACTAATGCGTCGTGGTTTCACAGATCCGGCAGTTGGCAGATCCCTTGGTGCCGCTGTGCGTGAGTCCGCCCAAGAGCGGCCCCCGCATGGCCAGCCCCAAGAGAGAGCTGCTCGCCGTACACACTGTTATTCCTACCAAGGTAATTATTGTTTACTTTGTTTGGTTGACTACTACTACTACTTTCCCTTATCCGCTACCAATGGTGCATTGGGCACTGCATCAGTACACCGAGTGCAGTGATTCTTGATCAATTTATTACACGATCAGTCTTACATTTCAGTACCAGTCCAAGGTATCACACATGAAATTTACACTCATCACTGTTATTGAGTATAGGAGACAGTGATGAAGTTCCGTCCGTGTTCTGTTGCAGGGTATAACGCTGAGCACGGGAGTGGCGAAGGGAATCCCCATCGCCAACGTGGTGGCCCCCTCTGTGGTCAGCCTGGCCCCGGGAACCTCCCATGCCACCGCTGCACTATTCGGAAGCGCGGCTTCCGGTAACTTGGATTTTTATCTCACTATTTCTTCAGGTTGTGTGAAAATAGCGTAGAAATTATCGTGTTCACAAGAGTGTGAGTGATTCTTTTACTTGGCCAATAGCCTCATGGAGAAGACCTCCTAGAAGATGACATTCTACAATGCCCTATCTTGAGTATTCTGTTCTCAGTAATCCTTTGTTTTTCTGTACAATATTTCATTTAAATATTCCCTAAAAATATGACCTAATCTTACCCGTATTATTCTATAAATACACTACAGTTTCCCGAAGGCCACAACAATCTATAACGAGTGTTTATTTCTGTTATTGCATTTAATTCCTGCACTACTTTATTTTATTGGTTGGTTGTGTTGGAAGAATTGATAAATAGGAAATAAAACCAATGTACACCAATAAAATGTTCAAACCTCAGTGTCGGCTGTTTGTAACAAGTGTGGTGGTTTTTATGTTTCAGCGATCTCAATAGAATCCAGTATATCAATAGGACCAAATGGTAGCACAACGTCGATAGAGGCCAAACAGCTTGGCACTGAAATTCCCCTTTCCTCTGTCGGTCCCCAGGAGCTAAGGTAAACATTACTCACACTAACATTACCTCCAACCAACTATTGTCACGCAACCTCCCCATCACCTTAACCCTAGATAATCCAGCCTTCTGAAGTTGTGTACTGACAGGGTGGATCTCACTTATAGAAAAGATGTAGATACAATATGTACAACGAAAGTTACGATTTTAAATAAAATGGTTTTTACTTCTTTCCCTTTTTTTGAGACAAAACATTCATTTTTAAAATATGTACATGAAAAATAATTTAATTTTGCACAAACAATGCCATCTCTAAATAACTTTTCTCTTCCAGGGCGCAGAGCCCCCATGTCCATGCGGGGCTGACCGATGTGCTGAAGCGAAAGCGCGCCCCAAGCGGACCGGGGAGCGCGGCGGGCTGGCCGCGGCGGCTACCGCGGCCGGGGCGAGGCACCGGCGCCAGGAGGACCCCCAGCATGAGCACCATCCTCACGGTGAGTCGGCACCTGACCGCCCGTGTAATGAGATTAGCCAACGTCAATGAACAGTTTAAATCATTCAAAGTGCTCCCATAAAACAACACATAATAATACTTGTCTGTGTCAGCAGGATCATCATTCCGATCTCGCCTGGGGGGCGCCACGTCCAAGACGTCCTCCTTCCTGGCCTCGCTGAACCCAGCGCGGTGGGCGCGCCAGCACGGCGCCCCGTCGGGGCTGGGGGCCGTGTCGCGGGACTCGCTGCAGTCCAACGCCAACGTCGCCGCTCAGAACAGGTCTGTATTCTTATTTAACCCCTGGTGCGCCGAACTTGTAAGTACCTGTCGTCACGTCGGTGCCGCGAATTATGCAAATTACGTAAAATGACGTCGCAGATTTAAACTTTTTTTACATTCGTTATTTCCGTGTGAAAACTAAAAATAAATCCCGGATGGATAGCAATTATTAGTTGCTATATACGTAATCTGTATTTTTACCTGTGTTTATTGTCACGAAATAATGTATATTTCACAATAACATAAAAAAAATGGTCAAGTGATGGCTGTCATTTTGAACTTTCTTTGAAATTGAATAACTTTTTCATTCGAATATAAAACTATTGAAAAAATTATCATGCAATGATTTTTATGCTAGTTTATTCAACTAAATTACATCAAATCATAAGAAAAAAATACTTACGATTCGTTATATAACTGAAAAAAACTCACTAAAAACGCCTTTTTTGGCGGACCAAAAAATATAACAGCGGCCGTTGATCGCCTTGCGATGGGTAACGGGTTTTTCTGACACATTTTATTCGACTTTCTGGAGCCAGACACGTGATTTAAAAAATTTTGGTTGTTATTTGGCCTATTCAAACACTACAAATTTCAAACGATATTATATGCCTTGAACACTATTGAAAACATTACTTTATGATGAATTTCGCTTGAAGGTGCAAGACCTCCTAAAGGCGGGTCGGTCTTTCTCTGCTTAAAAATTTTGCCCATCTAAAGGAGGGTAAACCACTACAAGGGGTTAATAACGTCAACCTCTGACATCAATGCCAACTTGCATAGATCTATGGTGACAGGAGTTAGTTCTCGTCCTCTTAGCCTAGGTTTTATGAGACTCTATTGTCCTTGTTTTAGCTGCTGAGGCTGAGGCCTGTTGCTATATTTCCCCCTCCGAGGACAAGTCCTCAAAGGTGGAAAGCAAGATTTTTTGCCTGATTATTGGTCCTTAAAAGATAAGGCTTCTTTTGTGATTTAAAGCATCATCGCTTCCTAAGGCTTAAAGCGTTTCGTAATTTTTCTTATTCTTGCACTGCAGACCTTAAGCTAGGAGGTTCTGAGAGGTTTATTCAAGTGAGGTGTTTGTTCAACAAGTAGAGTCCAGTGAAAGCTCTGGTGATGATCCTTGCTTGTTTTCCGACTCTAAGTTTAATAGATCGCAAGTAAAATTATTTTAACAATTCTTTTTGTTATAAGTTCGGAGCTTTTACAGTTGAAAAAAAGAACTCTAACCTAACTCTGGCTGTGGAGCCCGTATGTTTATGAGTGATGTTTCACGTGTTTTCTGTCTGCAGGGAGAAGGCGCGGCAGTGGGTGCGGTCGCGCGCGGCGGCGCTGAGCTCGGAGCAGCCGAGGGCGGCGGGCGCGCGCGCGGCGCACGCTGCCAGTGGCGTGCTGGCGCGCCTCCACGGAAGGGCGTGGCCCGCCTGGCCGCGCACGACCCTGCGCCCGCGCTGCTGCAGTTGCGCGACGTGCTCGTCGACAGCGACATCTCACCCTTCGGAGGTAATAGGTCCTACTACTTCTCTCATCTTAAGCTATGATCTTTCACTATTTCTGTAATGTGGATGATCTATATGGCAATGCGTCATCCCCAGGTGAACCACTCAGGGCTGGCGGCGGAGGAGGACGACGCGGTGGAGCTGGCCACGCGGGACTCCCGTCTGCGAGCCTTCCTCAACATCTTCACCGACATGCCCCTGGACATAGAGTAAGTCCCACTTTCCACTCCTTATCATCATGATGGGAAAACTAGCGTAGCTTCATATCATCATCGTGCGTACAGGAACCTGGTTTTTGTTCTTCGTACATGTCAAGTTTTTAGTGATTTTGGTTGTATTAAAATGGTAAATATTTTGCATTTGTCCGTAGTTTACTCGAATACGCTTCCTGTGTCTGGTCTCCAAATTATATTACACATAAGGAAAGATTCGAAAAAATCCAATGGACGTTTGTAAAACATCTAAATTGGAGACTCAGATTAAATAACGATAATTATTCGTCTTCTTGCAAAGTGCATCATCTCCTTAGTCTAAGTGATCGTCGCCTCCTTTTGGATATGGGTGTTCTTCACGATATTATTAGTGGACGTCTTGACAGCCCGACACTAGTGTAGGTCAGGTGTAGCCTTCAATACACCGGGCTACCGGACTCGTCATACCTCATGCTCATTATTCCACATTCCAACTGTACGAACTAATTATGCCCAAAACTCTCCACTCATACGTATTGTTAGGGAATACAATTCTAATTTTAATTCATTAGACCCATTTATTTGTAATAAAAATAATTTCAAAGCACAAGCTGTAAAAAAAAATATTAGGTTCCGATATTTAGTGACATTTTCACTTTCATTTAAACATTTTTATTTTTCATTTTCACCCATTATAACATACTCACAGAATCTCACACACCCTCTCAACTCACCCACCCCTCATACACTCATACACAATTTACTTACACTACCTTACTGTAAAACTTGTTTACAATTATTTTTAATCTGCATACTTGTGGATATCTATTATTGGTTGTATTATCTTGCTGTTTTGTTTATTATATTTATTATTTGTATAACTGTTGATATCCTGAATAAATAAAATAAAATCACAAATTACCAGGCCTAGTTGTCCACTTCACTACACGGTCAACCAGTCAAACTGTTTAGATGCAGAAGGCAGACAAAAAACAGTACAAAAGATATAGGTGCACCAGCAACCCGCCTATAACAGTAATAACAGGCAAAGTCACCAACCATAGAAACACTGTTTTGAGATTAATGTTTGTGATTTTATAAATAAGGTTTATAAGCTGCTGACATTTGATCTTAAAAGGCAATGTTGGACTTGTAAATAAAGAAGTGAAAAAACTCAACGATTTTCTTTTTTTCCTCAGTGCGGTAGAGCCCATGTTCAACTTCAACCCGTCTTCGCTGTCCGCGCTGGTGAGCAAGATCAGTGCGGTGCGTGTCGCAGCTGGAGCAGTTCCCCGTGCGCGTGCACGTCCTGCCCGCGCGGCCCTCCCCCAGCGCGCTCAAGTTCTTCAATACCCACCAGCTCAAGGTCACGAGAGATACCACTCCTATAATAATAAACAGGACATGAAAAAGAAGAATGTGGAAGTAATAATCCATTTGTGTTACAGTGTAATCTCCAACGCCACCCGAGTTGTACAACCCTCAAACAGTGGAAAGGAGGAACTGTGAAGATAGACCCGCTCGCTCTGGTTCAAGCTATTGAGAGGTAACCTACCCACATCTCTTTTATTTGCAGATTATATTGTTCTGGGTTGTTATTCTGTGTTATATCTACGTTTGACAGCATATTGCTGTGTCCGTCACTCTTCTGGTTGATCAGAGGACCAATTGATGCCTGTTAATAAAAACATTGAAAGAGTCCAACATAAATTTTTGTTCGCTTTATTAATTTTAAATTAAATAATTTCCCATTGTAAACATAAATTATAACTTTTTTAAATAACTTTTTGAATATACAAAAACTAGAAAATAGAAGAATATTAAAATGATTTGCTCTTTCTGTTTAAAGTATTAAATCTATGTTTGATTGTTTCAACTAACACTATTTTAATTAGACCAATTACAGTGCTAATCCACCGATACGAGTGCCTGGTCGAGTTACGCAAAGTATGGTTTTTTAGTGATAGGAATGGCATTAATTCTATTACGATTTGTCAAATATTCACATTGTCACAATGTCAGCTGGCACTTTTCAAATGTAATGTTATTGAATAAACAGATTATTTTGTGACAATAATTAGGTAAATATCCAGTTTATATGTGTATCTACCATTGCAAGCCACCCGAGATTATTTTTCAAGGGAATTAGCGGCAATGGCGGTGAGACAGGTAATTTGCGGAGGTTTACAGGTTAAGACACTTATTGTTCTGACATATGGCACAGTAACGTCATGATCCCGGCAGGTACCTGGTGGTGCGGGGGTACGCCCGGCAGCGGGAGAGCAGCGGGAGCGGCAGCGCGGGGGCGCCGCACCAGCCGCTGCAGGACTCCGACGAGGACAACACCGACGAGGACATCGACGAGTCGCTGGCGGCTGTCGCAGTGCAGCAGGGACGGTACGCATATCCCAGCACTCTTATGTTCGTCCGTTAAAAGACGATGTAACTGTTTCCAGACAGATTCATAGTAGGCAGACCATATTGCAAAAATTATTGATTGAATTGAAAAATTAAAATGAACTATGGGCTGGGAGCTTGGAAAATATCAACATTCGGACATTCGACATGTAGATCAGGGGCCTTATGTTGTACTAAAGCTGTATGCGACACTTCGGATGGCGAGTGATCTATGGTACAAAATCACTAGCCATTCCAAAGTGTCTCATGCGACTTTCAGTCCAGTATAGGGCCCCAGGTCCGAAATCCATAGAAAATCGTCGCATACAAGGTTTGATAATAAACGTTTATCGACCTTGTAATGTCGAATTTCTATGGATTTTGGATTTGTGTCTACATGTCGAATGTTGATATTTCCAGCCCTGGAATGGGTGTCACTGTAACAAGTTGATCAAAAGAAACATTAGAATATTTCAATTATGGGGCTGCTTTCAAATAGCCGGAAATAACTGCCAGAAAGCAGGAATCAAGTTGTGCTGGGATTCGAACAATCGATTATTTTGTATTGCATTATATTGTAAAACCTAAGCAACCAAAATCAGTTTTGTAGTATAGGAAAGATATCTGTTTTAAGTGTTTGTTATCATTCTTAACATGGGATTGCATCCATTTTGATTACATGGTCGAAAACACAAACTAACAGTTTATGATTGGCGACACAATACTCCGTACAACATGACGGTGTACCAGGCGTGCGACAGTTCAGTCCCCAGGCCAACGATCAGTCTGAGACGAGACACAGACCACTGAGGCTCCTCTAGGTAAGGACTGTATATAATAGTGAAACTGGCCTTGTCCAAGATAATCTTCCACTTGTCTGGAGTCCACATGAGAGATCTGTCTATTATCTCCTGGCTTTTTGTTTTTTTTTGTCTAACTGGCTGAAATAGACTTGCTTGAGAGGGACCTTTCGGAGCTGTATTTTTCCTCCATCCCTGTCACATGGCTTGCTCAGTGGAGTCTTCCTATCATTATGTGTTCTGTGACGGTAGGATTTTTTATGATGTTATATGATTCTCACATGGTATCTGTTGCAGGTAACGCGGGCGTGTGGGTGCAGACGCACACCATCTACTATCGCGGCGTGGAGGGCGGCGCGGCAGGGACCCCCGGCACGCCGGCCCCCGGGGCGCAGCCCACGGGCCGCAAAGGCAAGGGCACCTCCACCAAGGCCAACAATAGAAGGAAGGCCGACGACCTCTGGAATGGAGTGAGATTTTAACCCGAAACTAACCTGTCACTGGGCGCTGTTGTTTTTACACTTGAACTAGCGCATCGCACTTTCTGTGGTCCGATATTTTTAATTGAAAATCTCAACACCAAATCTACGGGGTCGTAACTGAAAGTTCTATCGTCCCCAATTCCACCTCTACCCAAGAAAAACTCAGACTGGAATAAATTGCCCAAGCCTAGTTGTCCACACCACTACTGTAAACCAGTTTAAACACCGTTTGGATGCAAAAAGCAGACATGAAGACACAAGATATAGGCGCACCAGCAAAAGCTGCCTGCCTATAACAAAATAGTAATGACAGTTTTACCTACCATTAAAACTCCTGTCATGTTGCCTCTCTTATCCAGAATATGTTTATCTGAGAGATAATATCAGCAAACAAGTTCCTACCTGTTATCTAGTACCGCCTGCATACTAACTGGCAACCCTTTTGTTTTATCAGTTGGTATTGGTTGGTCTATGTTGAGATGTTTTGTTAAGTATAGTTATGCTTCCAGAAGGGCAGGTGCCGGGCGTGCAGCCGGCTCTGTGGCGTGCGTGGCGCACCGCCTGCCGCCCTCGGTGTCCCCGTAGCGGACGCCGCAACTGCCGCGCTGGCGCTGCTGCGCGCTGCCTGCACGCGCTGTCCCGCGCACTGGCCGTGCCTGTACCAATAACCGCGCCTGCCCGCCAGCTCGCTCGCGGGCCGCTGCTGACCCGCACTCGGAGTTCCCTCAACTCCAAGTCGGTCTGTCAACTTTGCTTATCATTGACGCAACTTTTAGGACATAAACATAATTGACCCATTTTTATCCACAAACTACCGTTTTTATACAATTATAAGTGCCTTCCTAAGGGAAGATCCACTGGGGGAAATATGTGAACATCCAAGGTTAATGCGATCAAGTAGCAAGAAATTGCTCTACTCACTCGGGCAGGTTGTGCATCGTGGTAGGTAAAACAATCCATGCTGACTTTGTCGAAGATAGTTATCAGGTGCGAAGAGACCTACATCCATCAGAATTTCTGAGTTAATGAATAATGTGAAATGTCTTCAACAGCTTGCGGCTAAGGCGAGCGACAGCTGCAGGATCCTCTGGTCAATCATGACCGGTTAACCTACCGCCGTGGCTTCCACCAGATAGCTTCCGCATGGTAAGTGTATTAGGTTTAATTTTGAAGTTCAGTGGTTAGTTAACCGCTAATTACTGTGGGTATCTAACAGCGGGTTTGTGTGTGTTGCAGCCCGTTCCTGTTCCCGCTGGAGACGCGGCAGCTGCTGTTCTACGCGGTGTCGTTCGACCGCGACCGCGCGCTGCAGCGCCTGCTGGACTCGAGCCCCGAGCTGAACCACGCCGGGCGCGGACAGCGCGGAGCGCGTCACGCGGACGCGCCGGACCCGCCGCAAGCGCACCGTGTCGCGCGCGCACATCCTCAAGCAGGCCGAGCAGGTCGTGCAGGACATGGCCAAACTCCAAGGCGCTCCTGGAGGTCAGCATTACTGTTATAATAAAGTAATGTCAGAAATTTCACTGTGAATTCACAGTTGCTCAGACTAGTCAATACTGAAAGTAAGGGTAAATACTCATAGATACAAACATAGAAGACTGGGTTTTCTGTAATGTGAGTCTCCTCTATAATTGGACCACCAGTATCCTGCTCTGGTAAAACACAAGTAAATATGTATTACCACAGGAGTTTTTGTATGCAGCATTGCTCAAAGCTTATGTATTTATGGAAAATAATGAAATTAGTTATTTGAACTAGACAATGATATGAATTTGCAGATCAAGTACGAGCCTTCTTTTTTGCAATAGACGAAGTGGGCACCGGTTTAAAAACGGAAAACCCCGACGCTGGAGTTCTACGCCCTGGTCTCCCTGGAGCTGCAGCGCGCGGACCTGGTCCCCTTGACTCAGTATCTGCACGGCAGCGAGAACCTCAAGCAGAAGCCGTCCAGCTTCGGGGGCGACGCCGTGAAGAGCGCGCCGACCGGTTGGGCCCGTGCTGCAGGACGCGGCCGACAAGCCCGCCGCCACGGGAGCTTCGGGGGGACGCCGTGCGCGCTGGCCTCCAGCGTGTACACCACGCTCACGCTCAGCGAGCCCGAGCCCAGCTACGTGAGCCCCGCCTGCGGCCTGTTCCCGCAGGCGCTGGGCCGCTCCGCCAAGGCCTCGCAGCTGTCGCGCATCAAGGCCAAGTTCCGCTTCCTCGGCCGCTTCATGGCCAAGGCTGTCATGGACTCGAGAATGGTGACTATACTATACCCTCCTAAAACTAACACCTAATGAATTGCTTCAATTTCAACTTTTGGATCATACTTCCGAGAAGCCAGAACTGCTAGTGGCATAAATTACTGTGTGCCTTATACATAGAAGGGCTACTTCCTCTCTTAGTCATTTTGATGTCTTGGGCTCAAAACTGTTTGATGACTTGCGAGAAGGGACAACTCTCTGTCACAGGTGAGCACGCGATCCTATAACATTCTACCGCTGGCTGAAGTGAGACTTGAAAGATTACTATGATGTGACAAAGTTGTAGAACATTTTCATCATGACTCACAGGCAGTTTAAAGCTTTCTTTACCACTGTTTTCTTCTGATCCCAGGAAGCATTCTGTCCTATAAAAATAACCCTTATTTTCCCTTTCAGGGAGAGACGGCGGGAGATCCTGACGGCTATGGAGCTGGATGGCTGCCCCATCGAGGAGCTGGGGCTGGACTTCATCCTGCCGGGACACTCGTGCACCGAGCTGCGGCGCGGCGGCCGGGACATCCCCGTCACGGCGCACAACCTGGCGCAGTACATCCAGCTCGTCACGCACTGGCTGCTCTACGAAGGTACACTATCGTCATACTTGGTATAGCACAATGTGGATATCACTCGACAACGTTCTTGGTAGAGCAGACAAATATGTCACTAGGATTTGCCTTCATCTGCTTCTGTTCCCAACATTTCTGATTGATTGAAGATAAATGAAAGTTTAATCTGTAAACTTTATCTGTCATTTTATTTATTCAAGGGTGTTTTGCTGGTAAATGTATTCATTAAAGAGATTGTATTTTAAGCCGTTTTGTTATTGCAGGAGTTGTGCGACAGATGGATGCATTCCGGGAAGGATTTGAGTCTGTCTTCCCCCTAACCAATTTCAAGATGTTCTACCCGGAGGAGCTGGAGGCCATATTCTGTGGAACCTCAACTAGTAAGTAGCCTGGCATTCCGTAATGTTCCTCGATTGTACTTGAATATTTGGTATAAAAGCCCACCCTTTTCCCTAGACCAAGACTCGAGTCTTTTTACAGTATAGCAGATCTATACTGTAAAAAGCTATTTATCTGCTAACCGCAATTTTAAAAAAGAAAAATTTGACCAAATACTTTCATTGTCTCTACCACTGTCTCGGCTTGCATATTATAATAATTGTCATACATTCCCACGACCCCAACCAACTTCAGTCGGACTAATGTGTACAGTGGTAGTAAACATCTGTTTACCTCTTTATTACTTCTTAGTTAAAGGCTACCACCCACACGAGAATCCGGCCATGCTTCAATAGACCTCCTCCTCCCCCCACACATTCCCCCCTGCATTCATGGTCTGTATAATGGCTGGTAATGGATGGGACCTATTAGGCAAGAGATTAAGAGGCTGGCGGGTGACAGAACTAAACAGCAGAATCTTTACGCCAAAACAATTTTAACTTACATACACTCACTCAATTATTCACCTACAACCCTGCACCACCCCTACCCTGAAATTGAACCTGCAAACTCCTCCCCAAGAGCCACACGATCCAGAACACAGAAAATATTGAAGCAAGTAAAGACACACACTACTTTTGGTCAGAGGGATTATGTGTATTATGCTGTCAAGCTCTACAACGTGCTCCCTTTGGCCATCAGAACAATAAAACAGGAACTTGTTTTCAAAAAAGCTGTGTCAAATTGGATAGTGGAGGTGGGTAGAGTAGAGATAAACAAAATTATTCAACCAAATAGATAGTCTTCTTTCATAATTTTAATTTTACAATCAATTCAAAACACACATGTATGGATCCATTGTATGTTAGTAATTAAAAAATAATAAAAATTGTAAAATTAGTCCTCGGCACAGGTTACCTCAGTGAGGACAAATTTAGTATTTTTATTTGTACTTTGCAATATGTTTTAAATAAATTTAAAAAAATCAGATGCTTACACACACCAATCTTAGGATTGTAACTTAAAAATTAGGCAAGGTTTATAGGAGAGGGAGTTGGTGCCCAAATAACCACTTGGGAACATATAAGTACTACCATGACAGACACTGTTTCCTACGTATCGGATGTACGACTGGTTTAACAGAAGTGTGCTTCCCCTCAGATAACACGGTAGGCGGCATGGGCCAGCGCTGGGACGTGCGCACGTTGGCGGAGGCGTGCAAGCCCGACCACGGCTTCACGGCCGAGTCGCGCGCCATCCGCTTCCTGCTGGAGATCCTGGCCTCGTACGACACCCACGAGCAGCGCCTGTTCCTTCAGTTCATCACCGGCAGCCCGCGCCTGCCCACCGGAGGTAATATAGAAGATGATGCAGGGTGATCCCTGATGACTTAAGATGGGATTTCAATCCTCGCCCCCTTGGCTGCTGTGCCAAGGCCTTGTGGCTTTGGTGGCGTCAGCACTGCTTTATTAACTATACATGTGTATTCCACCCATAATTTTGCATTTTGTCTGTTCAAAGTTGATTTCATGAAGAATCTGCTACGTTCACCCAATGTGCTGGTGCGTTGGTTGTCTTAGCGAAAATGCAGAAATTCAGCATTTTCTGGCCATTTTAACACAACGCTGGAAACTTCTTTTTCAAAACATACTGTCCCAAAACATGACCACTGTATTTTTTTTCTACATTTTCTGATTTTGCAATTTTGGGCTTGTACACTGTGTATGTGTAAATGACATGTTTTGTGCGCAGGTTTCAAGGCTCTGTCGCCCCCGCTGACGGTGGTCCGCAAGACGCTGGACCCCAACGTGAACGCCGACGACTACCTGCCGTCCGTCATGACGTTGCGTCAACTACCTCAAGCTGCCCGACTACTCCTCGCTGGACGTCATGCGGGCCAAGCTGCGCGTCGCGGCCAGCGAGGGCCAGCACTCCTTCCACCTGTCCTAGGCGTTCCCTGTACCACCGCTCCTGTACATAAATTTGCTGTAACATATTTTATACTCTAAGCATACGGAAATCTACAGTAAACCTCTCTTTACGTCGACGGCCATATTAATAAAACACTTAGTTTCTTACTATTCTGCCTTGCGGAACCCAAACCGCTCGCTCTTGGCTCAACTGAAGATTTTAACTTGATTAGCTTTAGAGATGTGTTGGAAAGGCTCAATAGTCTTAACGTCTTACTTGTGTCTAAATATTATAGTGGAGGTATAAATACGATATATTTTATTTTTAAACTAAACCTTATATTGTTATTACACGCGCGGGGAATTTTAGTTCACCTGTTTCTTTACTCACCGAACTGAAATGTCTCGGGAACAGAATGTGGACGGTGAAACGACGCATGATACATATCTTAGGGAAATTGAATTGTTAGCGAAATTGTCTCGACTAAATAACGCATAATGGAAAGCTCAGCATGTACAGTACCCGCGCAGATTAGGAAAACTGACAAGTCGTCATTTTCCTGGCCAAAAAATTGTGAAAATATAGCTATTATTATATTTGTGTATTAATTATTATAATATTACCGATTGTTTTTTTAGACAATAAATTTTACTTTTAATCTTCTTTCAACTGTCAACAGCTGCGGCTGATTTACATGTGTTAAACGTTTATAGTTTTTGGTACTTTTTTATTAGTAGCAAATAATTTGGTGTGCAATAATATGTTATCTCGGTTAACGCACGGCCCACAATGTAATTCCTCGTCTACAGAACAGATCTCCCCATATATATTTCTCTGTAAAATACAAATTGTTTTGTGATACAAAGTTCCGGAAGGCGCTTCCTTGTATAAATCATCAGGCCCAAGTGTCTTCTTCCTTTATATAAAGTAAAATATTATTGATTTTTACTTGAATAAAAAAATTATAATAATTGCGCTTGTTTGGTTTTATTTTAACATTATCTTTTATCAAAATATCGTGGTGGATGGAAACCAAATGTCACCAAGCACTTAAACTATTGCCAAGGTGTCACGAGTCTTGATACATGACAGCTTCATTTATTTTGTATCCTTTGATGCATTGACAAAGACAACAGGCTCCTCTCCAAGTGATTTAGATAAAGGCGGATACAAGTAAATTCTGACAGCATGCTTCCCCTCTACTGCAAAACCACAATTTCTTACCAGCCGTTTCTTCATACAATTGTAGTCTTTGATCTTCTCCCTGGAATGTAGGACTAGAGCAATTATTATTTAAGGTAATTCTTCACAAAAATGGCGCTATGCAAGTTAGCCGATCATTACTATTATATTCTTTTATAACTTACTGTGTTGAGTCAACTTTAAGCCAAATAGCACTGTTAACCTAGAAATAGCATCCGGAATGACATCATCTTTAACTCCGATGCCAACCAATCCTCTGGTCCAAGAAACGTCTGCCTCCAGCCTTATGGCCAAGGATGTGGTGCTCTCTACAAAACCCAACCATCTTAATTTAGGTTTTCCGTTTCTTTGACCCATTGGTTTCTAGTTCAAGAGCTTTTTAAGGTGGTCAGTTGTCCTTCATCTTTGCGATGTTGTACATATTTATGATGGTAGGTTTCAGAATGACATGCTGCATGAATTTATGGATTGATTTACATGATGTTATAAATTGACAAATATAAAGGAAAGTTAAGTTTAGAGAAGATATAAAATTCTTGCACTTGAAAAACTGAGCTAAAGGTTTTAAAAGGACTACAATATACGCGCATGTACCTACCAAGGAATATCTCAGCAAGTCCATATATTTTTCTTGAATCCTATAAATTCATTTTGTGAGAGGAAGAACCCAATAATTTGGGAGAAAAAATTCTGAATCACATTTTTTGATGGGAGTGTAGGAGAAGACCTATTTTCCTTATTTTGGGGTAGGAGAAAATTACTACTCTCAAGCATTGTAGAAATTCATAGGAAATAATTTGAAAATATGTGTAAATTTGTTGTAAAGTTAATAATGATAAATATTGTAATGCCTAATAATGTAGGACGATCAATAAAAAAAATCGTTTTATTTATATACAGTGACTTAAAATTTTTCAAATGTTATCACGGTGAAAAAAAAGCCACAAGGAATGAAAATTTTGGTGTAAACATGGGTAGGTACTAAAAGGGTATTTTTACTTGTCAAATATCAGGTTAGCCAATACAGCAACACAAAGCTTTGAATAAGTACACGTGTCCTTCTATGGAATTCTATCCGTCAGTTTCGACAGCTGTCAAATCGCGTCAAAGATGGAGGCTCTTTATCACCAAACAAATAGTCTAATTCAAGAAACGCAACAATGTTTCCAACAATTAGAAAGGAAGTCGCAAAAATTCAGAAGATATAGAAAGTCATATTCAACAGAAAATTCAGGCTATAAATTCGTAAGCAACTTCCTAACATTTTACAGTTCTCAACATAACCTTTGCATCGAACAATTTACTAATCTAATTAATTGTTTCCAGAAATTGCGACCGATTGGATATCATGATATTTAAGGCCCCCGTTACACAAAGACAAATTGCGAAAATGAGGTGCGACCAACTTAAATACGATAGCAGGCATATGCAGGTAAATAAAAAATGATTTAAGCACTAATTATATCCAGTCTTTAGTCAATGGGTTTAAGGAAGTATTTAACAGTAAATTAAAACGGGAAAGATACTAATTTGTAAAATACGCTTTGCTTCAACATTTAAAAAGAAATCAACGCCGTATTGAATTTGCAAATACTAACTAACCATCACGCCGAAGGGGTAGGCAGAGAGGATAGAACGCCACACCACTCTGTCCTGGCACACTTCTCTTGCTTCCTCCACATTCATACATCTTCTCATGCACGCACGTCGATTATTCCGACTTCTTACATGCCCACTTTCAAGCACTTGTTTTACTTGATCATGCCATGTCTTTCTCGGCCTTCCTCGATTTCTACATCCAGGCACAGTCGCGTCATATATTTTTTTAGCCGTTCTTTCATCATCCATTCGCTCTACATGACCGAACCATCGTAAAAGACCTTTCTTAATTTTGTCGATAATGTTTATCTCAGCCTTGCACTCAGCTCTAATTTGGACATTTGTACACCTATCATACATAGTCTTACCACACATTCGCCTGAGAGATCGCATTTCAACTGCATTCAATCTACTTTCATCCTTCTTTTTCCAACACCACACTTAATAAAGGCAAAGAACATGGTATAACAACATACAAAATAATCTGTATCCTGAGGACCGTTACTATTTCAGGCGGCACTGGGTAATTTGCAAGAGAGGCGACACCGCGCTGCTCTGGAGTCCCAGCAGAGGGAACAGTTACTGAGCCGACGGTTCTCGCCCAACGACTCCGGCCCGGCCCACACTTCTATAGAGGTAGACGCCAGCGCCGCCCACAACTCCTCGCTGCACAACGCTCACCGTGGGGTGGACGATATGATCACTACAGGTAAATTAGAATGTCTCATCGGCATCGATAACCTCATCCTTGAAGGACCGTTGATCTATATAATAATAATAATGTTTTTACTCCAAACCTTGAGGTTAAAAAAGAACTTTCTCTCCACTAAATAGCCCCTGACTTGAAAGGGAAAGAGAGCGAGCTCCTTTACATCATCTGGCCTCAGAATGTTACTTCTCTTTTGATGTAGAGCAGAGGTTCCCAAACTTTTTTGTGTCGTAGACCCCTTGCCATGTTTTTCGGTTTTTGGTAGACCCCCTACCTGATATTGATTTTTTGTAAATTTCTAACTGTAGTGAAGTTTAGTGTTAATAGTGAGTATGCTTGTAACAAGATGATACTGGTATATCGTTATGTGCAGGTTTTTACAAGCTCAAAATGTATTGCGACCACAAAGCGAATCCCTACATCCTACAACTTACACAATTTATATACATGTATAATAATTTTTTTACTTCATAGGTACGTTTATAAATAATGTATAATGTATATGTCTTTATATTATAAGATAGTATAATGTAAGTAAATAGGTACTATCAGTGTATGCTGAGATTAACTATCATGGACCCCCAACTTTTTTTTCCGCTGACGTAGACCCCTTGCAGGTTGTCATAGACCCCTGGGGGTCGATATAGACCACTTTGGGAATCACTGATGTAGAGCATCACAGTCACATAGGATATGTTTAAGTGTTTCTTCAGCTATATTGAGTAAATAATTTATTTATGTACTTAAAAATCAATTTTGTGCATTTTTTGCAGGTTCCAATGTATTGACGAGTTTAAAAAACCAACGCGACACTTTGAAAGGCGCCCACCGGCGTATAATAGACATGGCCAACACTTTGGGCCTGTCCAACACAACAATCAGCCTCATAGAGAAGAGAGCTCGGCAGGATAAGTTTATACTTCTCGGTGGAATGCTTCTCACACTTACTATTATCACAATTGTCGTCGTCTACTTTACTTAAAGAGCTGAACTGAAATGTATGGGAAATAATGAACCGTGTTTTTGTACAATTCTTTGTTTTTAAGTCACGAAATTGTAGATCTTTATTGCGTGGCTATCGCTGAGTTAAGCCCACTTTATATGGCGCAGTTTACTACACAGTTTCCTGTGCAGTCTGAAAACGGTCCCGTATAAAGCTAAAACTGCACGAAAATCTGTGTGCTAGTGTCAGATTTAAGCTGACATGACAGTCAATGTTTTTTTATGTAAACGTTTAAATAGACATTGGTTTATTGTATGCTTTTAAATACGTAAAAAAACAATAACATATTTACATTATTAGCTAAATATACAATTTCCTGAGAGCAAACATACGATAATAACATACAATCGCGTTTCAAAAATACACATATTTAGCGTGTCTTTTGACAGAAGTTTGACAGACTGCACAGTTTTCTGAACAATAAACTGTGTAGTTTTCTGAACAAGAAACTGTCTCATATAAAGTGGGCATTATCCATTGAATTATAATCGAGTTTTTTCTATGAAAATTGACATATTTTGATGAGATTTTGCACCATTTGTACAGTCAATCGATAATAAAACATATTGCAAGCAAAATTCCATTAGAACATTAACATTTTTGTAGAGAAAAGTCGATTACCGCAAACGCTGATAAACATTGAAAGATGCCGGGTAACCAAAACCCGGAATAGAACAACAGAAATACAAATATCTGTATTTTGTGTTGATATCTTCACATTTAAATTGTACTTGGTGTAACAGTGAGTACCGTGTGCACCATTAACTGTGGATTAGGGAGATAATCTTTACATTTTACTCTGAGACGCTTTTCGAAGGTACTGTAAGGTATTTCAGAATTAGTATAATTGGTTTTGGATCCAATTACTTTGCTAATGATATTATTTTGACATCATGTACCTATCTAAAAATTTCGTTTTTCATTCCACCTTTGTAAAAAATATATGCCAATATAATTTCACACGTATCGTGGGAGCAACATATTAACTATAACATATTAATAATCGATGTGCGTGCATGAGAAGACGTATGAATGTGGAGGAAGCAAGAGAAGTATGCCGGGACAGAGTTCGGAGAAATGGCGTGATTGTTAGTTAGTTAGTTGGTTAATGCGATGCCTTAAAAAATTGGCATCAGATTCTTTATTTTGAAGAAACTGAATGATGAAAGACGTATCTCGTATGACCTTACCACTAATAATTGAACCTACCGAACAATATTAAAAGAAAAAACTGTTTAAAAAAATATTTTGTGCCTAAAAGTCATCATTAAAATAGACTTTCTGCCATTTATTTGCTGTTTTTGCCTACTAACCTGTTCAAATAATGGCATTCACTCAACTACAGCTGTAAAAACAAATTAATGATTGACAGTACGCATGTACGCAACCTTTGTAAAAATAAAATACTTGGCTTTAGAATATTGTTAACCTTTTAACCGTAAATATTTCGTCATGGTAGTGTTTGATTTGAAACAAGTCTAACAAATGTGTAAAGACTTGTTTGAATTTAATATTTTACAACATTTTATTCGTTCCAGAAACTTGCACAGTGACATATAACCTTTTTAGAAGACACAGCTCCAATATACGGACAGATCACCCTCAAATAATAAAAATGAACGATACTCTTTCTAAATATTTTATATTTCCATAAAAATTGTGAAAAAACTGGCCGAATTTCACATTTCAAGTTTCTATTCCTCTCAACATTTTAAATGTTGAAATATTCGCAACTTTGGCGTTGCCGACTATTTATTATTTTAGTACATGGTTATTTTTTGTTGAAATTTTGAATCTCAAAATTGTTTTTGACTCCACTCCCTGTGTTCCATACATACATTGTACTATTACAAGAAGTTTATATCTGTATCTAATATTTGTAGCAAAATGTTAGGCAAGACAATAATAATTGTTGATTCTCTTGAAAGAGCAAATGTAGGGGGTAAGTATGTCGCTAGAATCCGTCTCTGTCCATATCTATATTGTTTTTATTTTAAATTTACCATATTGCTATGTACATAGGTATTTATAATTATAATAATAATTGTTTTAAGTTACCTCATAAATATGTATTGTATTACTTTAATTATTATTTATTGTGTACTCAATAAACGTTTCTCAAATAATATGTTGTTTAAATCCAACAAATCACTTGCATACGCATCGTAAATAGTAGTTAAATAAATCAATAATACCAATATAATTTTTCATGTCCATTAATAAGGTCCCGATTTCAACTCCCGATGAGGTCAATATGAAACATTTATTTCAATGTTATTTTTCACATAAAAATATTTCATTGATGTGATACCTTGGACTGGTGCTGAAGCGTAAAACTGATCATCTTACCTTCATGAAGAAACGGAATTATCAAGATACATTGTATTTAGTGCACCAATGCAGTGCCCTATGTACCATTAGGTGCGGATAAGGGAAGTAGGTACCAGTAGGTTTAAACTGAATTATTATTATTGTATCAGGTGGGTAGTCTGTAAATTTTTATAACAGAGAAATTAAGTAGGTAGGGATTTGGTATTGCATGATTATTGGGAAACATTATGTGCAGATAACGAATAGTAGTTAAATTATAATTTCTAGAACGCAGAGTGTCAAGGTTAAAAACTAGTCGAGATGGCCGGGACGGAAGGGGCGTATGACATAAGTGTATATTTGATAATGTGTGTTCGATCTGAGTTAATTAATTAAACGCGAGTAAAGTAGGTTATGCCTAACGTAAAAACAAACTTTGTGATTAACTGAAAAAAAAGTTTCAGGCATAGAATAAAGACCACCGCCCCCAACCCCCACTGCTACACACCGCGGCCACAGAATGACAGATTTCAGCCAGTGAGCGCGCTAACTTTGAACCTAGCCCAAACACTAAACTAAGCTACACACTAATTGTCATACACAATGGAGCGTAACTAAGTTATTTTAAAAAAAACGTATTAGATATATAGAAAAACTAACATATTATTGAAAGAACACGAGTGAAGCTACAAATCCATTACCAACATATCCAAACCATGGTTCAATTATCCAGGGAAGAGACGCCAAACTTTATGGGGTGAAGGGGTTATTCCAGCTTAATTAAAGGGGTGTGGGACTGGGTGTGCTTTAGAGAATAGAATAGAAAAGTAGCAGAAAACAATTGGGAGGAGGGGAAGGGGCAAGTTAAGAACGAAGATAGAGTAGATATAAGGGCAAGGAGAGCAACGGTGGAGGTAGTCGCAACTCACCATGGGTAAGTCGCAGGCACCGCACTGGTTCCGTACTGACGAGTGGGAGAAAGCCGAGGCTGAATAAGTAAGATATATGGGTGGAAATTGAAAAGCCCTCAGCCCGCTACCCCTGAAGCCACAGAACATCGACGCGGAGCCAGCTTACCCAGAGGGACCATGACAGCCAATACGAGACCACGGGCCAGAAGGGAGTTACCAATAGTAATGTCAGGTCATCCTTCCGCACCGGTGTTAGGCCAGTCAGTGGGGGCAAAACGATCCCAACCGCTTCCCGCCCCCCTCATTATCTGATGATTGGCGAGCACCTGATAGCTCAGACCCTTTACTTACTACCAACTATCCGCCAGGCGTTCCCCGTCATGGTGCTGTCTTGTGAATGCACACTGACACCGATCGCCCATGATCGACTTCTGCCCGCGAAGTCAAACTTGCCGCACCCGTTGGGTATGTCACCGCTAACTGGACGTAACGCAAGTACCTCCCCGCTTGCTTCCGTATTGCCTCCTCCCCCAACATTCATGTACAAACACATGGCCTACCTAGTCAACTCCCTTGTCCCCCCACCCCCCGTCCCAGCCCCACCCCCTGCCACCCCTCCCCCCCCCCCCTCCCCCATCCCCCCCTCCCACCCGCCCCTCCTCCCTCCCCCCCCCCCCCCCCCCCCCCCCCCCATTCCCCCCCCCCAACCCCGCCCCCCCCAACCCCCCCTCACCCCCCAACCCTCCCCCCCACCCCCCACCCCTCCACGCCCCATCCCCCCTCTACCCTCTCCACCATCCTCCTCTCCCCCCCGCCCTGCTCTACCCCTCCCGCTCACCCCCACCCCTTTTCCTTCCCTGCCCCGCTCACACCTCCCGCCCCCCCCCACCCCCCCGTACACCGACCTACTACTCACCCCCTCCCACAACCCTCTCCAGCCCCGCCCCCCCCCCCCCCCCCCCCTCCCCCCTGCCCACCCCCTCCCCCCTCCCCCCCCGCCCACCCACTATTTAGGGTGCTCGCCCCCGTCCTCACCCCCCCACTGTACCCACCCCCCCCCCCCCCCCCCCACCCCCCCCCTCCCCCCACCCCGTCCGCCCCCCCCCACGTCCCCCCCCCCCCTGTGTTGTGGTCCCCCCGCACCATCAGCCCTCCCCTATCGCCCCCCCCGCCCCCCCCCCCCCCCCCCCCCCCCCCTAAGCAGTCCCTATCTTAACCTCCCCTTACTCCCTACCCTCACCCCCTTTAAACGCCAACCCTTCCGACCCACGCCCCAGTTCTCCACGCCACCACCCCCATCCTCTCCCCGCGCCACCACGCCCCACGCCAAGATGGACAAAAAAAAACCCCGGCCCTCCCGGATTGGGATCAGCAAGTTTATTCAACTATTATGAACTGCAATAGGAAAACTAATTTACCAATAATACATCATAAAACAAAATCAACTCACAGTGACTGATCATACGAGAAACCCATACGAATATATAATTTGAAACCATCCGCTGGGGTGGGGGACGCGGCCCCAATGCACGCATGACCCATCTACAACACAACAACCCCAACCTCAATAAAAAGAACCCAGATCGCATCAATAGTAGGCGAAGCGTTGACAAGCTGCTTGGAGCAGATAAAATGACAAAAAAGTGCAGTACAAAATAATGCACATCGATAAACAACCCACAACGCAACCCACGTGCCACAACAAAAACCCCCACCACGGCTCAACCCCCCCCATTTTTGTATGATCTCGTCGGGAATCTAACGTCAAAAACCTTGATGTTCATAAGTATGAGTACCTCCGACAACAACACATCCACTCATGGGTAAAGGCGTGGTTTTCACTATAAAGTCCCAAACAAAAAATTTCAGTGTTTTAATGTTAAAAACGAGTTTTCGCGATTTCAAAATAAGAACAGTGTCGGTGATAGATTTGTACTACGTCCTCTAGGTACCCCGCAGACTAGAGACTTATATCGGAAGATAGTCCCATAGGGTTGAGGCAACTGCTAGCGCGCACAATGAATCAACAAAAACAAGTCGGGTTGGTGATGATTGCGCAGACTAGAGAACACGTCGGCCACTGATGCTCTCGAATTGATTCTCACAGTTTAATTTAAACGTTACTTTTGGAGTCGAGCGGTCGCATACCTATAGGTCTGTTAATATATTGTCATTGGATTCAAGTATTGTTGCTGCCGATATACGTAAGGAGAAAGCTCAAGGGGCCCGTTTAGCTGATCGGCCAAGTGTGCGCGCGTTGTACCGAAGAGGCGACATACTGATTAAGCTATCGTACGATAGATTATCGATAGGATAGTTCGAGGCCAATTCAGGCTACGTATATCGCTAGACTTGCCTATTGAAACCGGATCGTTGTGTATGCCGTAGTGGGGACTTGCTTACATCTTAATACTGATTAAAGACCGGGCTTAAACAAGTCGCCCCGATAGTCAAGTCCTCTGAATTCTTGTTCGTGGGCTCTTATCCTAGTTTAAGTCTATCTCAACATTTCCTTTAATACGCGTTGTCCATTCTACATTGTTGACTAAATGGTGCGGTGATCCGCTAAAACAATTTACCTTCGATATAGGACTTCGAAAACTCCGAAACCACGTATCGAACGTCTCCACTACTCTTGCCAACCTTAACCGAATTAAGCGTTGATTTGATGGCGGTTGTTGCTTATCGGACTGAAACACATTCGTGTAAACCTTTTGGCGCGCTGTCAAAATTTATCAGCCGCTAGACTGCTAGTATAACATAATTTAGAGCCGTCTGAACATAATTTATGCCTACAGCGCGTCTCTGGCAACCTGATTGGACGGCGAATATTTAAAATTTTGGACTCGTTTAACTGATTAACCCTCAACTGTAAAAACTAAGTGTACATACTGCCTATCTGAGTCGCCAACCCTCAAATCGGGACGTTTGAAACAGGAAAAATAGAACTCACGCGCCTTATTAAATTAATTTGTTTGTCTTTTTTGGTCTTTTAGAACTGATAGGCGTGATTAAATTCTTTAGTTTTAAAATAACCAACAAAAACCAGCATTTTTAATCGAATTATGATAAATAATACGATGTTATGTGTTTTACCATGGTATTTTTTCTGTAAATACATCTGTATTCTAATTTGTGTCTTTTCCCAGTCGTTGGGATAACGTTACTCCGAAATCATAGTAGTGTAGTAAATTTATTTCTAATAATAAAACAATAGAACATCTTACCATCGTTTGTATTTAACTCCATAATTTCATTATGATGTGTTACAACATGTGAATGCCGTATCAAAATCAAAGGCATAGTTCCAAACACATATTTGAAACTGACAAAAAGAAACATTATAATTTTTACTAAAAATACTAGATCTTCAAAATTCTTTTTTCAGCTTTCAAATTCACATCGTAAATAATCCGACTGGTGACAGGCCAAGTGTGGTAATTTCATGGGATAGGTAGGTATTAATCCTTTCAACAAATTGTTAAGGTTCTTCGGGATGATTTGTATACTATACGTTCATAGACATCAGACTTCGCCTTTGTACCACATCAAACTCCAGTGGTACCCATAGTCCTCGTAGCCAACATCCGCATATCTTGTCCTCCCAATGTTCTTGTCGTAGTTTCTGACAATTTTTTCACAATTTACGTCAGAATTACGGAATGTAGACCTGACTTTCATATTCGTTGGCCGATCGCTTAGTTGGAGGCACTTTGTGGATTCCATATGCTTCACACACGTTGTGGATATGGATTGATGACGATGAGGATGATTATAATAAATTTTATTTTTGTCGTGAATTGATTATTGAAGTCATCATAACCAATATATTTATCAAACGTGTGTATTTTACCGAACGGAAATTCGTGCAGAGTTTGTGTTGGACAGTATTCGATGTGGATATGATTTTTGTATGAAGGCCACTGGGGTGTATACACATTATATAATAGGAATAGATACGAGAAGGCAAAAATATCGATATAGATTCTAAAGGTATGTTTTTTATAGAAATTTCCGGGGAAAGCGACAACGATAGGATAATCCATCTCTTATTCAAAGTGGACAGGTTATTTTACTTTTACCTCGTTTTCTAGATTCCCAAATGAGACGTATTACGTTATAATGAATTTATAATTATAGATGCAGTAATATTTATACACTATAAAAAAACGCTAAAAAATGGAGTATAAATACGGAGTTCCACCATCTTTTACTTCACACACAACATATCAACATATTTTTCAGTATATTTTTGAGATAAAATACTAATTTTGCATTATTTTTTATTCAGGATATTTAATTCACCCCATAATTTAGAGCCTCAAAAAATACATTATTAATGCCTTAATAGCCCTAGACACGTTTGTAGGCTAGTTGATATTTAAAATTGAGACATAGCATTTTTTTAATGAACAAGATAATATTTTGACGCAAAAATAAAATAATAATAAAAGCACTCTAATGGCGATGTAGAATACAAGTTGTTATACTAAATAACACCCGTTATGAATATATTTTACAAATTCGTTCATTATCACAATAAAGGAATAAAAATGTTTATTTTACATTTCCTTCACCTACACTGGTTCTCCTTCTTGTTAGGGGTATAGAAGCAAATGCAGCCCTCGACTGCCGCAGAGAGAAAACCAAGGAAAACTGGTAAATTGTTTTTACAATGGGTTTTCAAAATATCTAACTTCAATATCAATGCATAGATGGAGCTATTAACGCGCTGGTGGATGATTCTCTATTCGTAACATATATACAAAATCAAAAATGTTACCTGGTGTGGATATTCGCTAATAAGCGGAATGGGGAATGTTGTAGTACATAAAGTGTCCATTTAACCCAGCCAATGACAGGTCATAAGCCCTGTAAACGCTCGAATATCCATATTTCTGAATATGAAAAAATTCTACCTCATCTCTGTAGGGATATAAAATGAAATATATACCTACTCCCGTCTTGGGATAAATCCAGATTTGTGTACAAGTATTTGAACACACATCTAACTTTAACTTTATATATAGAATGGGCTATTACTATAAATACAAAAAAAGAGACTCTTCTCATCCAGGGGTATTCAATACGTAGGTAAGTTGCCCGATTTTTGTAGTTCTCGAGTTATGATTTAAACCAAAAAATTATCGACAATTTTTGTCCGGATCGGAAAAAAACATTTTTTGGTTAACTTTTTTAAAGATTTATTTATTACTTTTTTTTTTTTAAATTTTACTTTTACACATAAATTAATCATCTTCCTGACATTCGCGGAAGTTATATTTTTTTCGAAGCTTTGTGGCTGTCAATAAATCCGGATATGATTTTGAAAATGTAAAACTTTCTAACGCCTCAGGTGGAGCATTTAAAAATAATTTAAAAAAATGTAAGACTTTCCTAAAGATTTAACAAAATGTCCGCCTTTGCTTGTATCCCTCACAGTTACATAATAAATAATTTCTGTATCGTTTTCCCGATAAACAATAAATATGGTTTATCGTAAACTACAACAAACTTAATGACAGGAAAGTTTTCAACAGAACAGTTCTGAATCATAATAAGTCAACTATTTATGTTACGTTTTGAAGCAATAAATTATTCTACGTGAAATTTCTTGCACACTTGTGCTGTATCGAGTAGTTCATGGGTCGATGCATCGCTGTTTGTAGAAAAAACATTTAAAAATGATTTGGGTGTGTATCTAAAAAATAATGGCACCTAACCAGGGCCCAAAACAGCAGACTTCTGATCCATATCCCTTACCTAACTCCTCGTATCTGTTGAAATATCAATAATTGAAATTAATCAATAATCAATAATAGTATATCTGGGAAGCATGTTCACTAGGGATGGAAATATGGACAAGGACATTGAAAGGAGGGTTAGTGCCGGTAACAGAGTTAATGTTGCCTTAAAGTCGGTCGTAGCTAATAAGTGCTTATCAAAAGAGGCTAAATTGGCAGTGCATAATGGAGTTCTGGTACCAACCCTTATGTATGGAAGCGAAGTATGGAGTTGGAAAAATAAGGATGAAAGTAGATTGAATGCAGTTGAAATGCGATCTCTCAGGCGAATGTGTGGTAAAAACTATGTATGATAGGTGCAGAATGCAAGCTGAGATAAGCATTATCGACAAAATTAAGAAAGGTCTTCTGCGATGGTTCGGTCACGTAGAGCGAATGGATGATGAAAGAACGGCCAAAAAAATATATGATGCGACGGTGCCTGGATGTGGAAGTCGAGGAAGGCCGAGAAAGACATGGCATGATCAAGTAAAACAAGTGCTTGAAAGTGTGGGCACGTAAGAAGTCGGAATAATCGACGTGCGTGCATGAGAAGATGTATGAATGTGGAGGAAGCAAGATAAGTATGCCAGGACAGAGTGGTGTGGCGTTCTATCCTCTCTGCCTACCCCTTCGGGGAAATGGCGTGATGGTTAGTTAGTTAGTTGGTAATTAATTATTGTGCCTGTAGACTGTAGATTGCCTTGTGTAAACGCATGTAAAACGGATAGCTTCCCGTGGTTTTGGCAGAAATGTGTTTGGGAAAAGTTCATTTGAAATGCAAATATTATGTATATACGTAGGAACGTAGGTACTTCTGCACTTGATAGTTGGTTCTTAAGAGCATACACCACCACTCCCTGGAATTTATTTATTTATTTTCATATACGCCCGATGGGCATTTACATTACATTAAAATGATTAGTTAATAAAAAAGGAAATCACAATTAGAGAGTATTTAAACGATCTGTCAGAAATTTAGTTAATATTTCATGCTTATAGCTTTGCAGAGTGTTAGATATAATATCAGCAGTCTCTTAATATTTATTGCCTAATGAATGTAATCGTGGTATAGTCGAGTTACTGTGTTGGTTAGATGTTGAGCCAGGACAATGAAAAAAGAAATTACACCTGCTATTTACGGAAGGCACTCTAAAATTAATCAATTCTATCACACTATAGCATTAAAACATAGCATTTTAACATTAAAGCAATGAATTTTTACACATTTTAGATATCGACCAGATGCGTGTTTTTATCGTCTTATTTTTTTGATATTATATTTGTCAAAGGAGATATATAAATTATTTAAAAAATAAGACGATACAAACACGCATCCGGTCGATATCTAAAATGTGGGAAAAAATCATTGCTCTAATGTTAAATTGCAGGGAGAAAATTGAGGAATACGTTTGTATGGGAAGCGGCCGTGAGTCACGTGGTAAGGTATGCTCTTAAAGTTTAGGTTCAGCTTGACCTAATGTCAGTGTGGTCAGGTCGGGCGAATTTAAATTCGGACCAGGCGGTATTTTGTAAAACGGATTAGTTGATTAGTAAACATACTGTAGTTTCTTTTATTCAAATATTTTGTTGTTGTTGGCACCAAAGAGTAAAATTGAACTTGCCACGCATATTTAAATCTACTTCTACTTTATGAAACTTATGATGGGGTGAGTTGCATATGTTCAAAATGACGGTTCAAAAGTAATAATCCAATGAAATTTATTTGATTTTTTTTAAATACAATATTGTGTTATTTTGTTAACAATAATTATTAGCATTAAGCTGATGATGTTGTAAGAGTAACAAAACCGTCAATTAATCTAGGTAAAGTGTGGATCTATCAAGTTGCAGCCCCGTGGTTAAACCACGGGCTTCGCATTAAAATCTCTTGGTTCGAATTCCTCTCTACCTCAACTGAACTAGTTATATTTTATTCCACTAAGCCAAAACTCTGGCTCTAGTGGTCGCATTTGGGTATAACTTTTCAGTCACAGCGCCAAATTTCAGTGGATAGCGGATTCTAACCTAACCTAACCTAACCTTACCTAACTTAGTTTTGTCAACACATTAAAGGAGGTATAATAAACGCAGATAGTTGACGCTTACATTAATCAAAGTAAAATGAATCATAACGGCAGAGTAATTACCTGATAATAAAAATATATTTTAATATCTGTTCTTATATGTCGTCAAATCTCAATGCAAAATTGTACGGAATGCCATTATTCGTAATTTAAATACGCAACAGTTATGCAACGTAACGGTTTTCGGAGAAATCGTTTATCTCTTTTCTGTAATATTTAATATGAGTTAAAAGTCTCGCCTTTTCAAAGAACCCAGCAAGATGCAAACTTGTTCTTGAAAGTAAAGCAATTGAGCAAGTTGGGTAGTTTAAGTATCTCGGAATGGACCTGTTCGGTTACCAAGATCTCCAGAATGAGATAAGAGGTCAAATAAATAGAGCCGCAGCTATCTCGGGATGTCTGAAAGATGACATCTGGAAATATCAATACATGAGAACAGATAGTAAGGTAAAAATTTACAACACCTGTGTTCGCCCCATAATGAAATATGGAATTGAAACAAGGTCGGACACACGTAAGACCAAATTCATGCTGAGAGTCTTGGAAATGAAAATTCTATGATGTATCGCCGGGAAAACTCTGAGGGACAGGATTAGAAACGCCCAAATTCGAGCAACTTGCGAAGTCCAGGATGTTGTTAGGTGGGGAAGAGAAAGAATAAGAAATTGGCATGCACACGTTGAGAGAATGGACGACAGTAGAATAGCTAAATCCGTGATGCATGTCTGCCCACCTGGCCGCCGACTTCCTGGACGACCTGCAAAAAGATGGAGAAACAGTTGGGAGTTGATATCCTAAGAGGCAGCATCGAATGAGCATATAATACAGACCCTTAGGTCTATCTTAAGAAGTAGAAGAAGAAGCATAGAAAGACGAGGCTTTATGATTATCGAGCGGGTAGATTTGGTAACAGTACTAGATGCCTCACCTAGAGCTCTTCTTCCTGGCATATCGTCTGTAATTTAACATAACAGAACCGGGTTACAGTCTAGTGGTTAGAGTCACGGACTCCGGATTTGACTGTTTTCTTTTTACTTATGTAGATTTATGACGAGCTCTAAATATTTGAAATTCATTGTCAAAAATTGTTACAGATTTACACTTTAGGAGACCATCAACGTTACGAGGCCCAAAGGTAGGGCTATTTACGGCACCAACACTTAGTTTGGTAAATGTTTTTCTATTTTGAAGTTAGTAACGAGGAAATTCGTATTTCCTTATAACTTAACGCTACTTAATTCAGATTTCCCGATAATTTCCCCCAAACACGCCACCGGAATAATACACCCTACTTAATACGCACTATATAGCATATCTACATACTTACATTATTCTGGGAGTCACGCACTTTTCAGAAATCCAGACAGTTAATGTACGCATTTGGTGTACCAATGCAGTGCTCTATGCACCATTAGATGTGGGTAAGGGAAACTAGTAGTGATGACCTGGATTCTAGACTCTATCTGCTATCAGTAAAATTAGTATTTCATTAGTATCGCGTTTTCAGTAAAATTGTTTGAATTTAATTTGTACGTGGGTGAAGCTGAAATTCCAACCGTCCATGCGGTTTGTAGCTGCAAGACGAAATTGGGGTTCAGTACTTCACCTACGTATAGATTTAGTATCATTTCTTAGATAATCGTTGTCTCAGATCCTTTATTCATAAAATTGGGAATGGAATTAACTAAGAATATCGAATGTATAGCGCCCTTGAGGTGATTTCTCACAAAAATGGCACTTAATAAATTATCAAAAAAAAAATAATTATTAGGTACGTACCGTATATCTTGCACTGGCACTGAAGCGTAAGACTGATCATCTTGCCTTCATCTAAAAATTGATTGATCAAGATACATTGAATTTGCGTTTTCAGTGCAGAGCCTTATGCAGCATGAAGTGCGGATAGAATAATATAATATGTGTTAATTTCGGTTTTGTTTTTGTGGCCGCTTTCCCATACAAACGTATTCTTCGATTTTCTTTTGGAATTTTTAACATTAGAGCAATGATTTTTTCACACTTTTTCGATATCGACCAGATGCGTGTTTGTATGGTCATATTTTTTTTTATCATTTAATGATCTTCTTTGTCAAATAAAAGACG
This sequence comes from Micrasema minimum, assembly GCA_022494985.1. Classification (NCBI taxonomy): domain Eukaryota; kingdom Metazoa; phylum Arthropoda; class Insecta; order Trichoptera; family Brachycentridae; genus Micrasema; species Micrasema minimum. The sequence continues at coordinate 59,218 of JAGVSP010002552.1, forward strand.
ATGCAAACACGCATCTAGTCGATATCTAAAACGTGTTAACGAAAACATGCTAAAATGTTAAATTCTAGGGAGAAAATCGAGGAATACGTTTGTATGGGAAACGCCCGCGAGACACGTGGTGTGGTAAGTAAGCACACTATTTCTTTTTATTATTTTTCTTTTTGGAAAATAAAATTGCCGCCACATTTTATGTGCGCCACTAACTCGATCTCATGCAAATTAATAGTACTACATAGAAGGAGCATTCTTAGAACACATTTTTTCTAGCCTCAGTACGCCTCTTAAAGAGGGTGTTTGTTCGAACAAAAAACTTAAAGTAAATTTCTAGTGAAATTGCGTTCACTAGAAATTTACTTTCATCCTGAATCCTGCCTCTTTTTGTAAAAAATATCGTACGATGAATACTATACTGCGCTAAGTCCTAATTAGTCGTAAATTTACTGAGAATACCACGTTATAGCTCACACCAATCGTCACATTTCTGTCTAAGAAACATGTTTCAATCTGTTTCCTATGACGAGATATTAAATTTAAAAAAATCCAGTTTTAATGAAGCAGATATAAAAACACATCAAAACATCCCAAATGACATTGACTCCATATTCCTGTTTAAGTTACTGAATGGCTTAACTGATGTACCATCGTTACTGGAACAAGTGACATTCAATGTCCCGATCCGCCGGTTGCGAAATAATGAAGTGCTGTTCCTCGAACAGCACAGCACAAACTATGGCTTGCATGCACCAATGTCCCGATTGTGTCGCATTGTAAACTCGAGACGGGATCTGGACTTTTTTGGTGTTAGTTTTTCCAGATTTAAACAATCACTAAAATAGACCAGATCTTGTCTCGTGGTAGTTCTAATAAATGTATACATAAAATTTGTCCTAGCTTTTATTTCCGTAATTGTATCTTATTTTAATTGTACCTGTGTATAATATGTGTTTGAGTAATATTATGTTTGTAATGGACTTAAGTCCGTAAATAAAATAAATAAATAAATAAATGTGGATTTTTTTGAGTTAGTGCAGTTTAGTATTAATGCTTCAAATATTCAACAGAAATTGAGATGAAAAAGGCTCTTTAATGGGAAAGCGAGGGTCATGAATCAGAACGGAGTAAAGTCTTATTTCTCAGAAAATTAAAAGTTGTTGCTTCTGTTCCCGCTGGCGATAAATAAAAGTTAGCGTAACCCGAGGAATATAGAGTGTGGAATATAGAGGCTCGCTGTTTTCCGCTCCTTTCCCGAACTTTCACTTTCAACTTTGACCCTAATCTGGGGAAAGTGCCGGAGAGGTCGGGGTATAGAAGAATCAAGAGTAGACAAGAAGATCGGGAATAGTAGTCGAGTAAATATACAAGAGGTCTAGATTGCATTAAAGACACTTCAGTCAATTGGTTTTTATGTAATAATGTTGCTATTTTACTAAGCATTTTTCGTGATTTCGCATTTTTGTGGAAGTTGGGTCCTGAGAGATGTCTAATTAACTAACTAACTAACCATCACGCCATTTCCCGAAGGGGTAGGCAGAGAGGATAGAACGCCACACCACTCTGTCCTGGCACACTTCTCTCGCTTCCTCCACATTCATACATCTTCTCATGCACGCACGTCGATTATTCCAACTTCTTACATGCCCACTTTCAAGCACTCGTTTTACTTGTTCATGCCATGTCTTTCTCGGCCGTCCTCGATTTCTACATCCAGGCACAGTCTTTCGTTTTAGCCGTTCTTTCGTCATCCATTCGCTCTACATATCCGAGCCATCGTAAAAGCCCTTTCTTAATTTTGTCGATAATGCTTATCTCAGCCTTGCACTCTGCTCTAATTTCGACATTTGCACACCTATCATACATAGTCTTACCACACATTCACCTGAGAGATCACATTTCAACTGCATTCAATCTACTTTCTTTTCCTTCTTTTTCCAACACCACGCTTCACTACCATACATAAGGGTTTCTGGAAAATGATCTTATGGTGATAATGAATATTTATATCCAAGGACACCCTACAATAAATTATGGTACACAAGAACTATCTAGTTTAAGGTCGCACTTTGGAAGATTTAAAATATTTAATATGTACTCTCTATCTATATATAAATCTAATTTATTTATTTTCTGGGGATTTTCATTACTATAGTAAAATTGTTTTAAAAGAAGCCATCATGTACTTACATAATCACCAGTTCTCCATTTTTTGTTGAAAATTTTTATTTTAGTGCTTTGTTGGCTAATTATAAGTTAGAAATCGTGGATAATTGTCAATAATATTTTCCAAGTATTTCTAGTAGGGTATAACGAGTATTTCTAGACGGCACATTAAAATTAATAAGTGACAGAACTTCAGGGGTATCAAACATTGAATGAATAATTTTGTATAAATTTAATAAGTCACAAATAATTCTCCTGTCCTCCAGTTTTAAACAAATTTAACGAATTTAGTAAAAAAGAGTAATCAATATAATCAATATAAAAAAGAGTAATCTAGTGCAACTTCCCACGTCCCGAAGCTTTGACGTAAAGTACAGATCCCAGAAAGTAGAAATCCTAAGTTTGACTCTCACAATCATTTAAATACCGACATGTTTTTACTATTGGGAAACGTATTATTTGTGCAGTAAAACCTGCGTTTATACGACGTACATAACTTATTACTTGCGCTCCCCCCTTACTCACGTATACTACGTGTATATATACGTTAAGGAGTGCATTTGGTGATAAAGAAAACGCAATAAGTGTCCTTACAGCGAGGGTTTATGGGTCATTATGCCGCGTGTCATAAAATCAAGCCGTAAAGTAACACCTCCCCTATACCCATAGGTTATATGTCACAATGTTTCTGTATATAATCAACTAGAAGGGGCATTTCCACACAAATTATCTAAAAATACAAGCTTCCTATGGTTAATTTCATAACACCACGTATTATCGAATTCCACCCTCTAAAGACTCCAGCACTTTAATTTCTAGTGATGACGTAGATGACCATTGATGACGTAGTGAGTGACGTAGTGGGTAACTAGACACCACAGACACGCTAGTATTTTTCAAGTATGGAATGTCACTTCTCTGAAATTCTTGTTCGAAGTATAGAATGTTGCAAAAAAATGCAAAAAATGTATAAAAAATGTACCTACGTAAATATGGAAAAATACCAGGAATTTCAATATGGTGATATAGCGCAGAAGACGGACACTGCAATGTGCTCCGAAACGTCGGAAACACGAGTCCACAACTACTATTTTCCCTTATAATTATGACTGATTACCGTACCCAATGGTGCATAGGGCACTGCATTTGAACACCAAGTGCTGTAAATCTTGATCATTTATTAAATTAAGGCAAGACGATCAGTCTTACGCTTCAGAGCTAGTCCAAGGAGATATCACGTATGATTTTTTTTTTAAATGAAAAATAACATTCGAATAAATATTTCATAATGACCCCGTCGAGAATCGAACTCACGACCTCATGCACGGTAGCTCAACGCGCTAATCACTACACTACGAGGCGGACAAATAATGCAAAATTTATAAAGCATTCAACGAAAACAACAACAATGATTCACTGCACTTGGTGTACGAATGCAGTGCAAATGCATCATTAGATTCATTAATGAAAACAACAACATGCCTTAAAAAATGCACTTAGAATGTGTACGAATGCTTGTGACCCTATGTTAAAAATTACTGGTTCATATAAGCGAATCATTAGAGTACTCAACTTTTAAAAGTATTACATCAGAAGTCTTCTTTCAGCAAAATGCTTACAACTATCTCAACAGATGTCAACAGTGAGAAATATCTCATTCAGTGAAATACGTGTTTATGACGCCCTGAAAGTTGTCATATATACATATGGTTATCAGATGATGGGCGAAATGGGAAATTTTGTAATACATCAAGTGGCCACTTAACCCAGCCAGTTACAGGTCATAAGCCCAGTAAACACCTAGATAATCCACATTCGTTTCCAAAGTTTCTTTGTCTCTGTTGGGATAGCAATAATATTTAAAGTTATACCTACTTTATAATTGCATTTTCTGACTTGACACAGAAAATGTCTGTTCAATCGAGGAACAAATTGTATTTATTTCCTTTGTAAAACTTAAAAGGGTTATATTTTCTCGTCTGCTTTTCAAGTAGGGAAATGGTTGGCCAAGGGCTGTCGGGAGGGCGGAGGGTACGGCGGAGCGGTACAGCTGTCCCTCCCTGAACTAGAGATGTTCCCGTGAAGTCGAACTTTACACTCAACCGTAGTCCTGGAAGCTGAAATATCCGGGAAAGTGAAATGGAAAATAGGATACGGGAAATTTACAAGTTGTAGATGGATGGAAATCTTTTTAGCGAATATAAATAGATAAATCAATTTTTTTCAAATATCGCACTAAAAAAATATAAACCTATATAGATAAATAAAAATGTTAATAGTAAGTAATTTATATGCATGTTTAATTATTTATTTGAAATTCTATGCCTACTTCGTACATTTTAGGGATTATTGAATAAAAAACTTGAAAAACGGGACATTAGACACTCATACTGTTACTGAAGCGTACTACCTTCATGTAATAAAATGGTCAGTATACACTGCACTTGGTGTACCGATGCAGTGCCCTATGCACCATTGGGTGCGGATAAGGGAAAGTAGTAGTAGTAAAAGTAGTAGACACTCATCTCCTTAAGCATACGAAAGGGGATGAAATGTCTAGATATATGTGCATTTAAAAATATGTAGTTCTAATTCAATCCAACCATCTATTATTACATGAACCTATGACGACAAAATTATTTGTCGCCCCTGAAATTTTAGATGGGGTGTTTGCGTCTATCCGTGTCTATCTACATTAGACGCTATAGCCCCGTATTTTTTATTTGATTAATTTCGGGAAACCTTGCACGGAATCTGATGTAAGAGATTATTTATTTAATTAGTGTGTACACATTAAGGTTACATATTTATGATCCTGGACTGCCAAATAAGCTAAGAGCTGGGTATTGGCAGTCCTAAATTGTTTATAAATATTAAAACATTACATACCACTACGGTATTGGAATTATTATGAATATTAAAACACTACATACTAATAAACTACTGAAATTATTATAAATTATTAAAACATAACAAACTGAATATGAATATGAAAAATTAATATTAAAACACTACATACTAATGGTAATGAAATATTGAAATTATATTATATTTAATATTAAAACATTATAAACTAAGAAAATATAAAAACTGTTATAGCATTAATACATTAAATACCAGAAAATATTGAAATTGTTATAAATATTAAAACATTACAAACTATGTATGAAAATATTGAAATGATTATAAATATTATTATAAATATTAAAACATTACAAACTATGTATGAAAATATTTAAATTATTATAAATATTAGAACTTACATACCATGCAAGAGAATATTGAAATTTTAATACGAGTATAATATGCAAAAGCATTCATAGAATGTAAAAAAAGTGGCAAATTAATAATAATAAAAAAAAAGAATTTATTACTAAGGTATGGAAATGTCAAAATGAAAATTTAGCAATATCAAGTACAATATTTATGATTTCTGTGACAGATATTTCATACTGAGAATATATTGAAATTGTTATGAATATTAAGACAATTATAAAATGTACAATAAATACAGTAAATAATAAATTATATAATAATAAATAATAATAAATACCCAATAATATACAATAGATAATAAATTACTCACAGCCAGAATATATAAGCAGAATATTTGAGCAGAACTAAGT
>JAGVSP010002552.1:70000-94662 GCA_022494985.1 Micrasema minimum
CGCCATCCCATTATTGTTAATATATTATTGTAATGTGTAATAATAAAATAAATAAATAAAATAAATAAATATCATGTGATCCTCTACGGGAATCGAACCCGCGACCTCAGGCACAGTTTTCAATGCGCTACCACTATGCTACGAGGCGAACGCAGTCAAACTACTGGAAATTATTAACTTAACAATATTACTTCTTCTTGTTTCAATTGTAAAATATCCCTTCATTAAGAAACGCGCATTGTTTCGAAACCGGTCGGTAGAAAAATATTTATAAAGTTTAGTCGTTATCAACCAACCATTTTATTGAAATAAATTGATTGAAAATGAAAAATCAGATTTGACCTAAATAAGGGAAATGGGTTGGTGTGTCCTATATGGAATATTATTATGTTGTGGAAAAATACCCCCTTTGCAAGTAGTTGCCTTGGGTGGTTACCTAGCAACGGCACGGTGTCCAAAATGGCCGCTTTATCATTCTATATTTTAATTACAGATTTCACTAATTAAGCACGGTAGGTCGAAACCTCATGAAGAGGATGTTATATTATGTAAATAATATTTATTAATGATGAGGAGGCTATGATCATATTCATTAATTATCAAAAAACTCAACGTTTGATTACGCGAATAAAACATTATTTAATGAATAGTAACTGAAAGGGTAATAATTATAATAACATTTACACATTTATTATGTATTATTTAGTTAAAGGATTTCGCTATCGTGTAACACGCTGAATTTTAGCAGTGTTATATAAACCGAAGGACTGATTATCCCTGTGCATGTAACAAATGATTAAGATCTAATGCACTTGGACTTGGTATACGGTATACTAATGCAGTACCCTATGCACCATTGGGCGCGAATAAAGGAAAGTAGTATCTAGTATAATCTAAGTAAGAAAACATGTGCATATATTTTTTGTTTGTTTCAGAAATCAAAATGCTGACAATCGCAAGATTAGCGCCCACAAAAAACACAATCCCAAAAACTTTATCTTATCAATTCAAGACATGGAACATCGGAAATTTCTATCAAAACTTCCGACCATTTTCACTCCTGCATTCTGGACAACAGCGCCAAACCTCTTCATCAAAAATTTGTAAAACCAATATCGCGAAAACCAGCAAAACTTCTCCAATTTGCAAAACCGAGAACTTGAATGGCAGTTATCTTGCTGGTAGGAGATACAGCAATCTGCCTGGATCAGGAGACGGTCTGTTTGTGCTGTCTGAGGAGGTGCAGCAAGGGTTTGCTGATGGAAAGGCAATCGTGGCTCTGGAGTCCACCATAATCACTCATGGTATGCCGTATCCCAAGAACTTGGAGACGGCTGAAGCAGTGGAGAATATAGTCAGAGAGCAGGTAAGATTATTTGGATTTTAACATTCATAATATGGTGCAAATAATTCTTGATTAAGTCGGATAAAGATATAGTTTAGTGAATCACTGCTGTACAAATAGCCACATGTCCTGTTTAAAATTAAAGTTGTGGAGAGTCCATGTCTTATTGCGAGTGTGGTCTCAACATTGAGACTCTAGACTAGACTCTAGAGTCTAAACCATGTATTTTTCGGTTACCGTATTATATAACCTCTATATGTCTATCTATCTATCTACTATCTTTTAGTGTAACCGTTGATGGTTTGTACGCTAGTGGGTCGTATCTATTCGACTACCCATCAGCGTACGTCACTAATTGATAAAGATTTATCTCAGTGTGTCTCGCTCCAAAAAATCCTCCTCGTGAGAAAGGATTTCATTTCTCGGTCACTGAGTAAAAATCAATCAATCGGCTCTCGGCGTCCTGGTCGTCCACTGTTGACAATTCGTCGGCAGTTTGCGTCAGAGCTGCGGGAACGTGGACTTGACTTGGAGGATGCACGGGAGCTGGCGCCGATTGCTTGGCCTGGAGGCAGTTTGTGATTCCATATGCTCCACATAGGGGGGCACCACTGTGGCGGCCACCATGCTGCTCGCGCACCGGGCCGGGATACCCGTCTTCGTTACTGGAGGGATCGGTGAGTCACCACTGTTGATGGACTGGAGTTAAAGCGTAAGACTGATCACCTTACCTTCATGTAACAAATAATCAAGATTTATTGAACCATACATCTGCTACGCGTCACCCTGTACAATAATTTTACTAACCGACGTAGATAAGAAATAAACGTTTATATTCTCATTTAACTTCCAATAAAATGAATTGGATATTGGGTATATTTAGAACATTGTTCGATGGTAATTAATACGCAATTCACTTGTACTTAGGTTCGCGTGTTCTGTTCAGATAACAGGAATTATAATTATAGCCATGGTAATGAAATAATCGTTCTGTCTCATGAATAAAAAATAATAAATGATCAATTAAAATAATGTAGTGCCTCGTGGCATAGTGCATTTGGCTACCGTGCATGAAGTCGCGGATTCGATTATATTTATTAACATGTGATTTTCATATTAATATTTCATGTGTGATATCTTGGACTGCATATGACTGATCATCTAACCTTTATGTAATAAAATGATCAAGGCACACTGCACTTGGTGTACCGATGCAGTGCCCTATGCACCATTGAGCTCGGATAGGGAAAGTGGCAGAAGTAGTAGTATTTAAATTAATATATTATAGATTATGGCATTTTCATAAATGTAATTTAAAAGCTACGCCTAGAAAAATGTGCCGCTGAGGCAGGCAATGATGTTTCTCCGAGGTAGGTACATAGATAGTATATGGGAGTAAGATTTACTTCACAATCTCCCTTCCTCGTAGTCCTTTCAACCCTCTCCTTCCTTTGGACTCAACTGGGGTTGCTTCCGCGTCTTCTCTGGGCTTGGTTGGCGGGGGGCGGGTAAACTAACCACTAAAAAGGAGTAGAATTACTAATATCCATATCACTGTAAATTTGGGCCAGCTCCTTGAGCAGGTTGGGGTGAATGTGTTTATGACAATCTTTGAGCCAAGACAGTGCTAGAGGCAATGAAAGCATTTGGTAGCGGATAGCGGGAGGGTCCGATGCCTTGCAGGAAACCCGCTTGCACAGCGCGGGTGTAAACTGTGCGCCTCTCGATTTAAGCTTAGACTATGATGTTCTCTGCGTAATCTATACAATGATGTTTGTGTGAAAGCACTAAAAATAAAGAATAAAAACCTTCTTTTCTTCCGTTTTTTCCAGTTAAAACTGAATCTATTAAATTTGCGGTAGAGTTGTGATGGACTGGAAAAAGACTCAATAGTCTTTAAAACAGTCTAGGGAAAGGGTGGGCTTTCATTGTACACAAGTATGTAGGTGTTCTGTTACTCTATAGTTAGTTGAGGCCTAATAGTCTCTCTGCTCTGCCTTTATTTACTCTTCTTGTGTTCTTTACTCCAAGCTGCCGGCCAACAAGCTCTCACTCCTCACCCTACACGTGGTGGGAGGTGGATGTTACACGGACATTAGAAATACTATCGAGACTGGTATATACGAGTATCTAGAACAAATGGATGAGGCTGGAAGAATTCATTAACTGGTCTTCCTGTGCGCACAGAAAATTGTATATATAGCTCATCATGTATATTGTATTTGCTTTTTACGTTTTTAAAAACATACATAAACTATTTGTTATGTTTTTTGTCCTCTCCGACGTTTCGGCCACCGTTGCAGGCGCCATCTTCAGAGTGAAGTATGTGTGATGTAAAATGTGGTGTATTTATGCACTTGGAATTTGTACGTATTTTGGTGTTTGCGTGTAATACTGGAAACCAGTGTGTTTGAGTTGAAGTCCGTCATCTCTGTTAATGTTGTTTGGATGTTTGTGTATTCCGATAGCCTCTTTAACTAGGCGTGTTTTGTAGTTTTTTGGTTTGTGTAATATTTTAGGTTTAAAAGCGAAAAACTGTTCAGTCTCAATGAAATAATCGGCTATTGCCGACTTGTCAGGGTGTCCAAGTTTACATGCTCTTTTATGTTCGTCAATGCGTTTCTTTACAGTCCGCCCTGTTTGTCCAATATATACTTTATCGCACCCTTACATACTGCTTAAATTATATAGTAATTATACTGCTTCGGTTTCTAATGGATCCTTATTTACAAAAAACATAACACGGATAATCCCAAAAAACAAAACAAATAGAATCATCAACTGTTGAGTGGCAACACTGCACATCACTAGTTTTACCTTTGGGATCTGTGTATTCTATGGCTAGTTCTGAAATGTCAAAGTCAGGCTGCGGTCTTGAAATAAATAATTATAAAGAAGTTAAATGTGTGTTTATTATATTAAAAGCCAATACAGAGGTCCGTGTATCAGATCCTCATCCTGCTTCCATAATTATATGTTCAACATCAACGACTGTGAAAATCTACGCACATAGCTACTTAATCGTTTCCATAAAAAAAACATTAACTGTCAGGTCCGCACAAACGTTGCGTCCGCCATTCAATATTCCGTACAGTTTTCGTTTTATACGGGACAGTTGCAAACAGCACAACAACACAACAGCACTTTGATAGTATCGTAAACAGATCCTTAAAAAATTTAGGCTTTATAAATAGAACTACGTCTGATTTCCAAAGTATTCTTACACTTAAAACACTTTATTGCTCTTTAGTTCGCCCTATTCTTGAATACGCATCAGTAATATGGTCCCCTCATTATGCTGTTCATATCAAGCGCCTTGAATCAGTTCAACATCGTTTTATAAGAAAAATTGCATGGAAGATGGGACTGGAAAGAGGAGACTATTCATATTCTGATATGTAGAAGTTTTTAAGCTTATCAAGTCTTGAAAAACGCAGATGCATTGCGGATATAATCTGCATGTATAAAATTATGAACTGTCTCATTGATGCCCCTGAAATTTTGGAAAAGATTCTTTTTAACGTTCCGTAGACTAAGAAATAATGAAATGCTGTTCCTCGGTCATCATAGGACCAATTATGGCGCACAGGCACCTTTACCCAGAATGATCAGGCGGGTGAACGATCATCAAGATCTTGATTATTTTGGTGTAAGGATGTCTTTCTTTATAAATCAGCTGAAGAATCTGTATAGTTAGCTTATGCATTTTATTTAATTTAAAATATCTATTTTTTGTCTTTGCTGTTTATTTCTGTCCTTGCAATTTTTTTTTTTTTTGTAAAAATTTCGTGTATCTATAATGTTTATAATGGACTCTGTCCGTCAATAAATAAATAAAACAAAATAAAATAAAATAAACAAACTGTACAGGTTTGTCTCGTATAAAGCGGGTCTAAATTTCCGTTAATAGGGTTTTTCATGCATGAAAACAACTCTCATAAAATAGTTTTATAGAAATACATCAAACAGCGGGTAAAAGTCACTAAAATCATAGACCTGATAAGTTAACACTAGACAAGCTATTACTCAAGCTAAGCTCGGTTAAAACAAAATGCCGCCTTTATAACTCCTGCATCACACCTGTTCTCCTCTATGGCTGCGAATCGTGGCACCTAACCAGGGCCCAAGGTAGCAGACTTCTGAGTTTTGAGAGTAGGTGTCTTAGAAGAATTTTAGGTGCGCGGTGGTTTGACTTTGTAAGGAACACAGAGGTGAGGCAACGGACACAGCAGCCCTTGGTATCTACTGTCATCCGGCGAAGGCGTTTTCGGCTGGCTAGGCCATATACTACGTATGCCTCCCGAGAGCCTTAACCATGCCTGGATATTTTACAAGGCATCAGGTTCTCGGCGTCCTGGTCGTCCACTGTTGACAATTCGTCGGCAGTTTGCGTCAGAGCTGCGGGAAGTGGACTTGACTTGGGAGGATGCGCGGGAGCTGGAGGCCGATCGCTTGGCCTGGAGGCAGTTTGTAGATTCCATATGCTCCACATAGGGAGCGGATATGGTACGATGATGAGACAAGCTATTTCAAAGAGAGCTGTCAAAATTTCATGTTCCATTTGTATTTTGCAGTGAAAAAAAGATAACTATATCTATCTTCCACTATCTAATACATTTTAATCATTCTGTTTCCCTCTTAACAAGTTGAGATTGAGTCAATTGACTCTATCTTCCTAGGGCTAGAATATGACAAGGAACGGAAGAAAATAACCTATCTATGTAAAATAAACATCACTGACTAAAATGCATTTTTAACATGACAATGTTTATAAGGATGCTCAGGTACTGAATTGATATCAGTTTTCTCAGTGTCAAGTCTTGGAAATGCGTCACAAAAACTATATTCTCTTACCATTGAAAGTTCCCAAAATTCGTACAGATATATCGGTAAATTCATTACTTATTTAAGTCAGTAACTTTTGCCTGCGACGGAAAAACATATTATTTACTTTTAGAACCATTCTAAAAATAACGCGTTATCTGTGTATATTTAATGTGAATATATTGTATTTTAGGCTTTGTTTCACACCCTTATTGTGTAGCCAGGATAAGAACAAATAAAGTATGAAAATAAGGCAATCTGTAACAAGGGAATATTTAAGGAGAAAGATAAGGTTAAACAAACCCTCCCCTAACCAAACCACTATCCAAATCCCAGAGGTCAATAAAACAAAACCATCCGTGCGATCCGTTTAAAGCTTGGTTTTATATAAAATGCGATCGATGACGTCACCTATCGCATATCAATTTTTACTATAACAATAACTTACGATTGCGCTTAAAAAAAATATACATAATTACCGACAGACTGTATAGTTTTCTGTCTCATATAAAGTGCGCATTAGACTGATTATCTTGCCTTCTAGTAACAAATTAATGATTTGGATTAACTGCACTGTGTGTACTTTAAGTAATATTACAAATTTGCATGCCATCACGTCATAATATCTTTATATCTTCACAAGTCAGCAGAGCAGACACTTGCATTCCAATTTTCTTTCTAGGTCACTAGTCCACTGATTATTATTATTATGGCGGCTGTTAACCTGTTTCCTGGTCCCCTGACCTTTCAGGAATGGCATTACTTATCCCCTCAGCACTATACACATCCCCAATACCTCTAACCACCCACCCTAACACGCACGGTACCTACTCTCTACTCCCTACTCCTAACACTAGCATACTGTTCACTGTGCGACTTCCAAGGACATTAGGGTGGAGAACACGTCATGGGCGGTGCCAAATATACATAAGAAAGCACCAATATTGAGCTGCCCAGAATTATTGCAACTAATTATCTTCAGTATACCAACTAGGTTTACGCGTCATAATGCACTGTTTGCCACGGAAAACATGAAAACCAACTACCTGATGCATTCGCCCATCAATCGCATCCATAGACTTGGGAATGAGTATGCTGAGGTGTGCGATGTGTTTGGTGTTGGTTCCGTGTTTTCTTACAAGGTTTTACATTTAAAATATTTTTTAAACAACTACAAACCTAATATGTTACTGACAAGTCGATAACGTTATAACTAACTATCTTTTTGTTTTTACTATACATTATATTTTATTATTTGCTAAATAACAAGAAAAAATAGATACATATATATATATACATACACATATACACCGTTTTCCACGATGAGACCGCGAAACTCCAGAGGGTGATTATTCATGATATTCTGAGAAAAAAAATCTTAATAAAGTTTTTCAAAAAACTCAATTCTAATTTCTTAAAAAAATTATTAAAATATGAATAAAAATTCACGCGTGTAATACCGTCCATTTTTGAACTGGCTAACACCACGTGACCTGCACCAATTTCAGATATGAAATTCGAATTTTGAATGTCCGCAAAAGGCAAGGCGTTCGGTGACCAGAGCGGACCCCCACTCCTTCCCGCCCACCGCCACCCCGCCACCTCTAGCATTTCAAACAGAAGCCAGTATTACATAGTCGCTTTTTATTAATACTTTTTTTTAATTAATTATTAAAAATGCCCGGATCAAAAAACTTTATAAGGATTTTTTTCTCAGAATAACATGAACAATCACCCTCCGGAGTTTCGCGGTCTCATCGTGGGACACGGTGTATATACAATATACATATATTATTAAAATAGAAATGATAATATTAGGAATTTATTTTAAAAATGGTTGATAACACCTTTTTTAGTTTGAAGTTCATGTTGTTGTATTTGTATACTTTGCAACAAAGATCTTTTTTTTTCCATTTTATAATATGTATAAACTTATTTCTCTATGTTTCACTGTTGTTATTTTAATGTATTCTGTAAAAGGCAATTGCGCAGTCTATAAATAAATAAATAAAAATTAAGTGCACAACACAATGTACGAAGTACATTTCTAAAGACATATCAAGAGTGAGAAAACAAGTATTTGAAATGTTTATGTTGTGTTGTGGTACGTGTGTGGAGTGTGGTGCAAGTGTTGGGAAATAGGTTCTGAATATTTAAGCGCAGGAGACAGATAGTTAAAATGATTACATAATATTGCCTATTATTGATGGAGCACACTCTCCACATTCTGCAATCCGCGTAGAAAGTACGGGTACACTAACGGGCAACGTTAAAGTGAACTTATTAATATCAACTAATTTTTTCTTTTATTAAAGTCAGGGTATTTCGCTTACTACTATCAGGTAAAATAAAGTACACGAAGGCAAATGAATCAGGTTCAGTGAAAAGGTATACTGTATCCTCGGGTATAAATTGTTTTACTCGGTCACGACAGTTTTCCGTGGTTTTGTCGTTATCTCAGATAAATGCGGAGAAGTTCCTTTTCGTTCACACCCCGAAACTCACACCAAGCAAAAGCTAATTTATCATAAGGAGACAAATTCGTTTCTACTTTTTGGAAGTAAATAATATCAAACTGTAATCAAAACCTAACATTAACTACAACTGTAATATTAATAATAATACCCCACGCCCTAACCTATCACTAGAAAGCGTTGAATCAATAAAGTATTTAGGAATCTTCATTCATCAAAATTTATTTGCGTTTGTAGTGTTATTCCCCTTTGTTATTGGGCATCCTGGCCTGGTGAGAGGTGGTTTAAAAAAACTACTACATCTTTCCCTTATCAGCACCCAACGGTGTATAGGACACAGCACGATACAGCAAGTGCAGAGAATATTGAATTCTCTTAACATGAAGGCTAGATGATCAGCCAGAGCTAGTCTAAGGTATCACATAATATGAAATGTTTTCATGTGAAAATCACATGAAAATCATAGATTTAAAAAAAAAAAAATTTTTTTATTTTTATTATTTTTTTTAATGTTAAAATCAAAAAACGATTTTTTTGGTTCTACGTGATTTTATTATCAAGTTAGTGACATTGTTTCGCCTTGTAAGGGCATTATCAAACAGTTTGATAATGCCCTTACAAGGCGAAACAATTGTCACTAACTTGATAATAAAATCACGTAGAACCAAAAAAATCGTTTTTTGATTTTAACATAAAATATCATGGAGTTCTACAAAATAAATGCCATATCAATCAAAAAATCATGGATATTTAAAAAACCGGTGGTTTAGAATATAGTAATATTTATTCTCATCCATTTCCCTGATCGGTAGTGTCGCGAGGCAGTTCGGGGGCGGAAGTGAGCGGTGGAAAACGCGATGATTGATCACCCCTCCCTATCACCACCTGCTGGGGTGAGGGAGGCGGCAGCCCCCCTACTATCGGCTGCCGATATTCTGATTACTACTGCTGGGCAGTCATAGGGAACTTTTCATTACCACTTCTTAATATTCGTACTGAAAACTTAATTATATATTATAAACATGCCTTTTTAAACTTTTAATGTGTTTTTTAAAGAGTAGAAAGTGAAGAGAGAGAGCGAATTTTGTTTTTTTGAACCATCTCAATAATCCTGCGGTGTTGCATGATAAAAATACCTAAACGTAATAAATTTATGATACGCTCTTTTCTGGTTGACCGGTGAATAAATTGGGAATTATGTATTTTTTAATGTCGCCACTCCGGTATCAAATGTCAACTTAATCTATTAAATGGTTTTGTTTAATGACTTTTTGTTGGACGCATACATAGACCATGAAAGTCATCAGTCATCATTCTCTATTTTGAAGGCAGAATTTCGAAAAATAAAGCTTTTAATTTGCGACACAAGTTGATTGTTCAAGGCTTTACTACTTCAATAATTCAAGGCGATAAAATGAAAGTTCAGAAAATGAAAAGGGACCTCAAAGGGAAGAGATGTGGAGCGGCTTCGAAAGGGGCACTACAGAAAATCCAGAGATACACAATGAAAACACAAATTGGATATAAGTGTGTTGCTTCAAAAGAAAAAGGAGACACACTTGTTTTTTTAAAATTAAATGAATTTTGCATAAAAAACAAACAAATATCGTTTCTTTTAGGTACCCCCTCGTATAATTTCAGTAATGTTGTCCGCCTCGCCGCAAAGTGGTAGCGCATTTGGCTACCGTGCTTGAGATCGCAGGTTCGATTCCCGTAGGGGCTCAATTTATATTTATTTACTTGAAAATGAGTCTAGTACAAATAGAATGCGCGTAAGAGAAAGAAAACAAGATAAAAAGGCGGCCTCCGTAGCGTAATGGCTAAGACGCTGGACTCACGATACGGAGGTTCCGGGTTCGATTCCCGGTGAGAACACAAAAATCAAAAGTGATTTTTCTCAAGCCTGGGTGTTTGTAATGTTGTTCCCCTCTGTAATTGGGCCTCCAGTGGCCTGTTGAGGTGGTAAAAAAAAAAAAAAAAAATAAAAAAATTAAATAAAATAATTGCATGTGCTATTTCATATAGCTATCACTATTCAGTGCAATTAATTATAATAATGAAGTCGATTCTATGTACAGTCCGCCCCCGCTTTAAGAGCTCCTTAGTATATGCTTAACCCACATTATCGGAGCTACTCGGGCGACCAGCTGATTACCTCCCTTGTCTATTCTCGACCTAATCTAACATCTCGCATTAAGTATGTAATATTGTATAGTGCTTTGTCTTCCGATATTAAAATAAGTGCAGAGAAAATGTAGCGACGCGATTTAAAACATTACATTCATTATATTTTTATTCATGGGAGGATATAATTTTAAACCAACGCAATAATTATATTTTTCGCCATTTTCAAACTAGAATTTGAGCTGACAACAATGGCGTTGCTTAGCAAGAATAATTATTTATCGCCTTTTAAGTATGTTCTGCAAATCGTAAAACAAATTTTTTATGTATATATTGAAATAAAAATAAAAAAAATTAAAAAAAAAAATTAAAAAAAAAAAAAAAAATTAACCCTGATAAGCTCAAACGTAAAATTTACACTTTTGGCCAAAAATAATGTAACTTCCACGAATATCAGGAATCTGATTATTTTATGTGTAGAAGTGAAATTTATAAAAATTAACCATAGTAATATTTATGTAAAATATTATTGATATCCCAACAAACAGAGAGACTCTGGAAACGAATGGGATTGAACCGCCGGGCGTGGTTCTTGAGAAGGGTGCTTTTCCGCGTGCGGGGATCTTGATCAACAACCCGTTGATCAAGACTCTCTGCTCCTGGAGGGACTCTCTGACGAGGACCGCGTCTGTGCGGCGATTAAACTCGGGACTTAGACATTGTATTAATCTCGGTTTATTTTAAGTTCGGTGATCCTCCTGGCCCTCACATCGCTGGGCTTGTCTAAAGGCCTTGGACGCGCTCAGGGGGAGGCGGGTGGTAGTGGGTGGGGACTTTAACGCGAGATCCCCTATGTGGTTTGACAGGGGAGGAGTGGGGCGGGCGGACCGTAGGATTGCAGTTGAGGAGTTTATCGCCTCCTACGGCCTTAGCCTCCTCAATGAACCTGGTCAGCCCAACACATTCACCAGCCTCGCTGGGGGTGAAAGTAATATTGACCTCACCCTCTGTTCTGGGCCTCTCACTCCTCACGTTCGGGGTTGGGACGGTGCATCCTGGTGTGGTGGTCAGTGACCACCGGCTGATAACTTTTAGTATTGGCCGGCGCGCGGAATCAGAGGCTAGAGCCACGTGGCAACTTTAGGACCAGAACTGCCGACTGGGAGAAATTTGGCCGTATTATAAAAGAGGAATTGGAAGATTTTCGTGTGTGGGTGATTGAGACTCCCGACGAGTGGGGGAACTTCTTTAACAGAGCGGTAGTTCGGACGGCGGAGCGTGCCTTGGGACGCACTAAGCCCGGTGCAACAGTTAAGACTCCTTGGTGGACACCAGAGCTTACTCGCCTGCGGAGAGCCTATAGGGGGGCTTACCGGAAGTGCGGGGACGTCAGAAAGGGGTGATCCCTAGCAATAGGGGTGCCCCTCTGATGGCGTCAATGCGCGCGGCCAGGTCTGCCTACCCTTAAGGGTATCGCAGTTGCCAAGAGGGAGAGCTGGAGAGCGTGGGTCACCGAGGTGGGCAATGCCCGATCCGTGGACTCTCAGCAGCACGGGGCTTTTTGGGAAGATGGGGTAAGGGCACGGACCGCTTTCTGTCCAGTATTATTGCTGCGGATGGTAGCGAGTGTCTCGATGCTGCTTCGACCTTTAAACAAACTGTTAGAGAAACTGTCCCTCTGGAGCCTGTGGGTGCAGAGTCAGACCATCACAGACAGATTCGAAATCTGTCTCGTCTGCCTCCCAGTCATGCGGTCCGGGGTTCGAGGCTGTTGCTGTGGCTCCTATCACTGAGGAGGAAGTTGAAGCGGTTGTCAAGGGGCTAGGACCCAAGAAGTCACCGGGTATCGACAGGATCACCGGGATTATCGTGCGTCACGTTTGTCGTTTTGCCAGACCCGAACTTACAGAGGTTATGTCCCTCTCTCTGAAACGTGGGATTTTTCCGACTGATGGAAAAAGGGTCTGCTTAAGATTATTCCCAAGAGCAACGACAAGCCGAGGTCGGATCCAGGTGCGTATCGTCCGATCACTCTCCTTCCTCTTTTTGGGAAGGTGGTTTGAGAAGATGATACGCAGTAGGTTGGATGGGACTTTGTCACCGCCTTTGCGATCGTCAGTTTGGATTTGTCCGAGGGAAGTCTACTGAGCATGCGATTTCGTCTGCCTTGGGCTGGGTTAAACGGCAGGCGTGAGAAGTACGTGATCGGGGTGTTTTTGGACATATCGGGTGCTTTTGATAATGCATGGTGGCCGATGATTCTCACCAAGCTTAAGGGTCGGCGGTGTCCCCGGGACCTGTTCCGGGTCATCTCTGACTACTTTGCGGGGAGGGACGTCTCGGTCATCTTCGGGAACGTCGTAGTTGTTCGAGCATCTGATATGGGCTACCCACAGGGGTCGGTCCTCGGGCCTACTTTGTGGAACGTGCTCTTTGATGACTTGCTGATGCTTTCTTTTCCTGAGGGATGTATTTATTTTTGCATATGCAGATGAACGGATTGTTGCTTGTTGCCGGAAATTCGAGAGCCGAGATTGAAAGAAAGGCCGAAAGAGCATTGAAGACTATTCTTGAGTGGGGTGAAAGAAATAGGCTCTCGTTTTCGCCTCGAAAAACGATGGCCATGCTCATGAAGGGATGCCTGAGTAGGGGGAGGAACCCTATCGTTAAGATGCAAGGGAATAACATCCGGTTTCATGACAGTGTCAGGTACCTAGGTGTTCACCTCGACCGCTCTCAGTCGTATCTTGGTCATGTTAAAATCGCCTCTGAGAAGGCCAAAAATCTCTTTTCGCAGCTGCGCAGAATCAGTCGTGTGGAGTGGGGGATACGCTCGCCAGCACTGAGGACGCTTTACTGAGGGGCCACATATGTGGCCCAAGTCACATATGGTGCCTCGGTGTGGTTCAATCGTTTGGATGTGGGTATTGTCCGGTCCGCGCTGCTGAGTGGGCAGCGAGTGCCTCTGCTTGCGCTGACGGGAGCCTATCGGACCACAGCGTCTGATGCTCTCCCCAGTAATAGCGGGCATCTTGCCGATTGATTTGGAAGTCCGAGAGGTCATTGCCAAACGGGCTCTGAGGCTCGTGCACCATTTTCGCACCTTGGTGCTGAGATTGGTGCCCGTCCGGGGACAAAAAGTGGCTCTGATGCGTGAGATCAGAAGAAAATCTGTTAGCGTGTGCAAGATAGGTGGAATGCTAGTAGGACCGGTAGATGGACGTGGTCGTTTATGCCCGACTTGCTTGACAGAATGGGCAGAAGTTACTTGATTTTTGACCACTATACTTCGCAGATAGTCTCGGGCCATGGGAGTTCAAGGACA
This sequence comes from Micrasema minimum, assembly GCA_022494985.1. Lineage (NCBI taxonomy): Eukaryota > Metazoa > Arthropoda > Insecta > Trichoptera > Brachycentridae > Micrasema > Micrasema minimum. Next base: position 84,093 of record JAGVSP010002552.1, read on the forward strand.
AGGTTACACAAACTTGGCCTTGCCCCTGACCCGGGCTGTTGCGTGCGGTGGTGGGAATCAATCGGCCGAGCACATTCTGTGGCACTCGTAGCTGTTGAGTGTCGAGAGGGATACTATGCTGCGGAGTATGTGTGATGTTCCGAGGCCGGTCAGGGAATCCAGACCTCCTCGCGAATGTGGAGAATTTCAGGGCCTTCCAGCGGTTTTGTTGGGCCTGGGTGCTGCGTTGGGAAGACTTTGAGGTAGACCAGGTGTGTTGCTTATCGGGCTGCCGTCTCTGTGGCCTTGCTCCTTGGTGGGTAGAGAGGCGAAGTCGGTGTTTTGTGCGTCCTTTCCTCCCTACGGGGGTGCTTTGAGTCGAGATCCCCCTTGTTGTCTCCGCTGTCGTAATCCTTGTCCATGGGTGACTTGTACTCGATGTTTTTCAACCATGTCCTTTTATACACCTTTTTCTTATGTTCTTTTTGTATTGTTTTTGAGCTTTACGGCATTCATTTTGTTGAGTGTATTAATTTGTATTCTTGTTTTGTATGTTTGTTTGCGTTAAAAAGAAAAAAAAAAAAAAAAAGATTAATTTCGATATGGAGACACTGAGGGATCGTGAGGGTGGCGGCATCATGATTTTCTTTGACTTGATCGATGCTGTCGCCCTCTTGACTTAACTTCACTTAGGAAACTTTGGGCCCTAGCCAAAATTTGCTTAAGCATTTGCAACAGCAAGAATTTTAAAGTCCTGCATAATAAAGCGTGGACTGACAAGAGTCCCCAAGGACTCTATAAACAGTCGCGGGTGGAGGTGGGGACGATCCCATCAGTGCTTTGTCTTCCGATATTAAAATAAGTGCTGTAGAAAAATGTAGCGACGCGATTTAAAACATTACATTCATTATATTTTTATTCATGGAGGATATAATTTTAAACCAACGCAATAATTATATTTTTCGCCATTTTTCAAACTAGAATTTGAGCTGACAACAATGGCGTTGCTTAGCAAGAATAATTATTTATCGCCTTTTAAGTATGTTCTGCAAATCGTAAAACAAATTTAAAAGATTTACTGTACGAATGCAGCGCCCTATGCGCCATTAGGTGCAAAAATAAAATAAAACGGTAGAACCCATGTTTGTAAAAACGACATTGACGATCACACAAGTCACAACAATTATTTTCAAAATTTTTTTTAAAATTAAAACCAACAATGGAAATGTGTTTTTTAATTGTTTTAATTTAATTTGTAGTTTTATTTTTAGTTGAATTTGTATTTATGCACCTACTGACGAGTTGGCAGTAGGCCACTCATATGACATGTATTTTGTTTTCTTTTATGTATATATTAAATAAAAAAAAATAAAAAATAAAAAAAAAAATAAAAAAAATAAAAAAAATTAACCCTGATAACTCAAACGTAAAATTTACACTTTTGGCCAAAAATAATGTAACTTCCACGAATATCAGGAATCTGATTATTTTATGTGTAGAAGTGAAATTTATTAAAAAATTAACCATTGTAATATTTATGTAAAATACCATTATCAGATAACCATACATCATGACAAATTTCGGAACATCTATTAGTATGAATTATCACACGTCGTTCCACTTTAATGAGATTTTGCTCACTGGTGACATCTGTTGAGAAAATTACTAAGCATTTGGCTATCAACTTTTTTGGTGTAGGTGAAATTCCTCCGAATTTAATTACTTACTAGAAGATACCTAACTAGGGCCCAAGACAGCAGAATACTAAGTTTTGAGAATAGGTGTCTTAGAAGAATTTTAGGTGTGCGGTGGTTTGACTTTGTAAGGAACACAGAGGTGAGGCAACGGACACAGCAACCCTTGGTATCTACTGTCATCCGGCGAAGGCGTTTCGGCTGGCTGGGCCATATACTGCGTATGCCTCCCGAGAGCCTTAACCATGTTTGCCTATTTTACAAGGCATCAGGTTCTCGGCGTCCCGGTCGTCCACTATTGACAATTTGTCGGCAGTTTGCGTCAGAGCTGCGGGACGTGGACTTGACCTGGGAGGATGCGCGGGAGCTGGCGGCCGATCGCTTGGCCTGGAGGCAGTTTGTGGATTCCATATGCTCCACATAGGGAGCGGATATGGTATAATGAAGAAGATACCTGAATATGTCTCTTAGTCCTATGTCCTAAATAATCCACATTCGTTCCTAGAGTTTCTCTGTCTCTATTGGGAAATCAATAATATTTAATATTAGACCATCATGGGTATAATCCAGTAATTTGTCTACAAGTATTTGTATACATTCAAAATGTTGTTATTTTGTTTGTAGGAGGGGTCCACAGGGGTGGGGAGAGCAGCCTGGATGTGTCTGCAGACCTCACGGAGCTGGGCAGGACCCCGGTGTGCGTGGTCTCCAGCGGAGTCAAGTCTATCCTGGACATCGGCAGGACCTTGGAGTATCTGGTGAGAACAGCAGCCAGATTCAGCCAGGTTACGGAGGAGGGCGAGCAGCATGAGAAATATTTTCATATGAAAAACCACGTGAAAAATATTATTGATATCCCAACCAAGACGGAGAAATTCCGGAAACGAATGTGGACTATCTAGGCGTTTACAGGGCTGATGACCCGTCATTGGCTGGGTAAAGTGGCCACTTGATGTATTACACCATTCCCCATTTCCGACCATCATCTGATAAACGTATAAATATGATAAATTTCGGAACATCTATGGACGTTTAACGACATTTTTCTCACAGGTGAAATCTGTTGAGAAACTTGCTATTATATATATTTCATATTGAACACGTCGGGAAACGATCCCACGACCTCATGCATGGTAGCCCAACGCGCTATAGCATGATTTATTATTATCATAATTAATCCATTAATCGGTATTTTCAATTTTCCCGAAACTTGTATTCTTGGAATTAAGTTCAAATTTCGATTCTATTATTTTATTTGTTAACTATAAACATATAATATTGTGAGCCTATTTATTAATTAGTTTATTAACTAAGTACTGAAATATTTATGAAACTCAAAAACCGTATTAACAATCTAAGAAAGTTTTTTTTAATAATATGTGTATAAAATACGTATTAAAATATTGCCTTCAGTTTTTTATACAAAGAGTAACAAAACTCGTAGTACAAGCAAAAAACTGGCGAATCTACATCATATTTGGAGTCGAATATGTAATATATGACTTTTTAATCTGAGCCTGAAAAAAAAATTTTTTTTTTTTCAAAATCCTTTATAATAAAACTGTGGCGGGGGGCGACAATGACGTCTCACGAGACGACAGTGGCCGACCGCCGGCCGGCGAGACGTCACGAAGAGCCGACAGTTGCCGAACCGCCGACGTAAACGTACGAATTCGCCAAACTGGCGACGAGAATCTTTTTGGACTTCTTTCGTCACCGCACGCGAATTTTGGGCACAGAATTCCCGCCAACTTAGTATTTCGCATCGTCATTTTATTTTGCCTAATTTATTTTGTAGAATCTTTATTACAGAGTGTTAGCTTCATAGATTAGTTTTGTGAATAAATCATTGTATTGCAAATCGTAAGTACCTGTTTTACTTTCTCTCCTTCTGTGCACCCACATAAATACATACCACATTATTGGGCCACCAAACCTCAGATTAAGTAAAATTACACAAATTATCATTAAAATGCGGTTTTATTTATAGATATGAGTTATTTTGACTTATAAATTATATTTTTATAACAATTTGCAAAAAAAATTCGTAAAAAAAACAATTTCGCACTCAATTTTCTCGAAAACATTTGGGTCAATAAAATAAAAAAAAATCTACAAAATCGACTCTAAGTATGACGTAGATTCACATTTGTTTCCCGCTTGTACATCGAGTTTGGTTACACCATTGAATTCATTTTTATTAGATAGAATTATTTAGATAAATAATATTTGATATGGGTACCCAAGTTTGTTCAGTCAATAAATTAGTTTTACGAAAAACAATTTAACATGTTATTCTCGAAACAAAAAGAAGCCATCTTGAACAGTTATGATTTAGAATGTTTGATTAAATTTTATTTCGTATTTCATATCAAGTATGAAGTCATATACGAAATTAATTTTATAAGAGCCCTTATGTTTTCCAATATACAAGAACATTTTATTGCTTTGAAGTTTTCTTAATAACATGTTCTTCATTGAATCTTGATGAAAATTTTATCAGAGATACGGTATATTAGACATTTGTTATAACTTCCTAACATTGATTGATTCTTTTATTAGAAAATGAAACAATAGAAAATAAAAAGATTTGAAGCAATATGAAGTAAGGATGGTGTATCAGGACAGTTTGTGGTGGCATTCTATCCTCTGCCTACCCCTCTGGAGAAACGGCGAGGGGATATGTGTGACTAGGCATTAGGTGGGTTCAACTTCATAACTAATTTTTCGAGCTCGGGAACGGGACGCAGCAACCTCTAATAACTAGATTGGAAAGAAGCAACGGTGGACTAGCTTGGACATGTAACTCCAAGTGCCTCGAAGAGTCTTAACCCGAGGCTGCCTCTTCTTTACGCCTGTGGGATCCTGCCGTCCTGGTGACTTCCCCGCCTTCTATACTCGGCGCTCCGGGTTCCAGTGACCACACCCCTGGAGGCCGCGCGGCTGGTCCCCCGTGACCTGCACACCCCTGGCGGAGGCCGTTCTCGCTGGAAGGTATGGTCTGAGGGACCGCCCCTGAGACCTGCAGCTCCGGGTTCCATGTCCCCGGGCTCCGGGCCGGCTGGTCAGTGGCCGCCCTGGACCAGCAGCTGGGCTCCGGGCTGCTGGTGCGGTGCCAGTACCCGAGGAGTTCTCGCTGGAAGGTATGCACGCATGCTGAGGGGGTGACCTATACTGTCCTACCGTACGGAGAGGACTACTGACTTCCCCGCCTTCTATACTCGGCGCTCCGGTTCCAGTCCCTGGGCTCCACGTGACCACACCCCTGGAGGCCGCGCGGCTGTCAGGGCGCCCTGGACCTGCAGCTGGGCTCCGGCTGCTGGTGCGGTGCAGTACCCGAGGAGTTCTCGCTGGAAGGTATGCCCGAGGGTGAGACCTTCTCGCTAACCGGAAGAGACTATGACTTCCACGCCTTCACTCGGCTGGTTCCAGGGTGACCTACACCCCTGGAGCCGCGCGGCTGCCCCTGACGTACGGAGCTGCTGGTGGCGGTGCCTGACTTGGAAGGTATGCACGCCTGAGGGTGACCTATACTTCCTATACTCGGAGCTCGGGTTCCCCGCCTTCTATACTCCGCTCCGGTTCCAGTCCCCGGGCCACGTGACCACACCCCTGGAGGCCGCGCGGCTGGTCAGGGCCGCCCTGGACCTCAGCTGGGCTCCGGGCTGCTGGTGGCGGTGCCAGTATACGAGGAGTTCTCGCTGGAAGGTATGCACGCATGCTGAGGGTGACCTATACTGTCCTACCGTACGGAGAGAGACTACTGACTTCCCCGCCTTCTATACTCGGCGCTCCGGTTCCAGTCCCCGGGCCACGTGACCACACCCCTGGAGGCCGCGCGGCTGGTCAGGGCCGCCCTGGACCTGCAGTCCTACCGTACTGGGCTCCGGGCTGCTGGTGGCAGTGCCAGTACCCGAGGAGTTCTCGCTGGAGGGTATGCACGCATGCTGAGGGTGACCTATACTGTCCTACCGTACGGAGAGACTACTGACTTCCCCGCCTTCTATACTCGGCGCTCGGGTTCCAGGGTTCCAGTCCCCGGCCACGTGACCACACCCCTGGAGGCCGCGCGGCTGGTCAGGGCCGCCCTGGACCTGCAGCTGGGCTCCGGGCTGCTGGTGGCGGTGCCAGTACCCGAGGAGTTCTCGCTGGAAGGTATGCACGCATGCTGAGGGTGACCTATACTGTCCTACCGTACGGAGAGACTACTGACTTCCCCGCCTTCTATACTCGGCGCTCCGGGTTCCAGTCCCCGGGCCACGTGACCACACCCCTGGAGGCCGCGCGGCTGGTCAGGGCCGCCCTGGACCTGCAGCTGGGCTCCGGGCTGCTGGTGGCGGTGCCAGTACCCGAGGAGTTCTCGCTGGAAGGTATGCACGCATGCTGAGGGTGACCTATACTGTCCTACCGTACGGAGAGACTACTGACTTCCCCGCCTTCTATACTCGGCGCTCCGGGTTCCAGTCCCCGGGCCACGTGACCACACCCCTGGAGGCCGCGCGGCTGGTCAGGGCCGCCCTGGACCTGCAGCTGGGCTCCGGGCTGCTGGTGGCGGTGCCAGTACCCGAGGAGTTCTCGCTGGAAGGTATGCACGCATGCTGAGGGTGACCTATACTGTCCTACCGTACAGAGACACTGAGGGATCGTAAGGGTAGTGGCGTCGTGATTTTCTTTTGACTTGATCGATGCTGTGCCCTCTTGGCTTAACTTCACTTGGAAACTTTGGCCCTGCATAAAATAGCGTGACTGACAGAGAGTCCCCAAGGACTCTATAACAGTCGCGGGTGGAGGTGGGATCAATCCCTCAGTGTCCTACCGTACCCTGGCCACATGCCCGGCTGGTCACGGCCGCCTTCGTCTCTGTTACTTACTGTGTTGTCCAGACTTCACTCCAATTGATTTTCCCTTTTTTTCGGAATATAGACCACTTTTTCTTTCTGTTAGAAATAAAATCAAGTATGATGATGCAGTCAAAACTTTCTTCTTCTTCTTAAGTTAGACCTAACGTCTGCGTTTTGCTGCCTCTTGGGATGTCGACTCCCAGCTGTTCCTCCATCTTTTTGCAGGTCGTCCAGGAAGTCGGCGGCCAGGTGGGCAGAGATGCATCACGGAGCTCATCTATTATTAACATCCATTATTACATCGACTATTAACATCCACTATCTCCACGTGTGCATGCCAGTTTCTTCTTCTTTCTCTTCCCATGACAACGTCTTGAACCTCGCAAGTTGCTCGAATTCGGGAGTTTCTTATCCTGTACTTGTCCCTCAAAGTTTTCGTAGTGGATCTGTTTTTTCGCTGTTGGTTATAAAATTCTCAAGATTAGTTTTCAAGACAATTAAACTGTTGTACATAATAGTAATATTCTTCTATACTTTCATGAACTCTCGTTCTCGGAATTTTGTTTTGCAAAGGAATCAATGAACTTGTTATATAATGTCGGAACTACGTCGATAAAAATAGACGAAAGTACGATTTATTAAATGCATTATGACAGAGAAAAACTGGTTTTCTTTTTCGATGTGGAACGACATTTCCATAGGAAAGGACCTAATATTTTCCGCCTGCTACCAAAAAACTTCCGACTAAAAATCCGAGAAATTTTACTGAAAAGAAAATAGCGTCCTGTGTGCGGTGGTTAAAAAAAGTTTTGTCTCTCTTACTAATTCCACTGCTAAATAATTTTCATTTTAATAATAGTTTTTTATCGGTTAATAAAAATACCTTAATTATTAAATCGGCATAATTACGTTGTGGAATAAGATGATAAAATTATATAAAACGTTTGTGTTTGATCACTTTGTGTTTTTTATTTATGGAATCATGAAGTCGACGCGCGACGTTGTGAAAAATATTTATGGTAGTCTTCGAAAAATAATTCACTAGAAGTGGCGTTCCCATGCAATTTTTCTGAAAGTTCCATAACACCACTTGTCAAAATCCCACCGTCTAAAGAGATCCAGCACGCAGCAATACACTCACATTTTGAGACGTGTGACGTAGATGTCTATTGATGACGTAAATGCCTAGTGATGACGTATATAAAATTAAATATGAATCAAAATGAACATGACCATGAAACTAGAAATAAAAATAAACTAAGGCTACCATTTCGGAAAAAAGCTAAGTCGCTAAATTCCCTCATGCACCGAGCAGTAAAAATGTATGAAGGAATTACAGAAGATATAAAAAAAGAAAAAAAGTGTTTTTATTTAAGACTAAATTAAGAAAATATATTTAAATTAATATTAGATAATTACTTTTAAAGTTTTGCTATTTGTACAAACTAATAAGTGTTTATATTAGGACATACGTAAAAAAAACTAGGTATGTACTATTTTAAGAATAAATAAATAAGTGACGTGTGGTCACTAGCTGTCACTAGGCACGGTAGTATTTTTTCAAGTATGGAATGCCACTTCTCTGAAATTCTTTTTCGAAGATGGTAGGTAAAATTACACGTCAAGTTTCATCGTTGTTGTTTGATTAATTAATGTGAAAAAAACTTGAACGCACCCCGTACAGGTTTTTTCACAAAAGGCGAAAATTCATTTTATAATAATGTCAAAATTAAGTAAGTTTGAGAAATATAGCGAATTACAGATGAAAATCTCTAAAAACATATAAATATATTTTTTTGGTAAATTATAGCTACAATGTGCAGGATGTTTCTGGCCACCCTACGCCATTAGGTCTGGCTGCACTTTAGTTGCATGTTAGACCGAACAATGTGTGCAGCTAAATGCAATTTGAATTCCTCCGTCATCTCTGAAGAATTTTTTCATAAAATTCGCTGCAGAAACGTCCGGGATTGGCGCCTGCGCCTGCGTACCAACGGAAATAATGAATAAATGTGAAGGAATGCTCTGAGAAGTACGATGAGATATTTCAAAATAAGTATTTTTTATAATTTGCTATTTAATTATTGTGTCCCGTCATAAAGCGCACATCCGTTCATTTTTTATTCCGTTTTTTTGATAAATTTGTTAAAAAATCTTCTACTAATTTACCCAATGTGTGCATAGGGCACTGCATCGGTACACCAATTGCGGTGAATCTTGATAATTTATTACATGAAGGCAAGATGATCAGTCTTACGCTTCAGCGACAGTCCAAGGTATCACAAATGAAATATTTTTATGTGAAAATTGCTCAGTCTAAATACGCTCAGATTTCTCTCTTACTCGAATTAATTCATAAATCTGATGTTTTTTATTATTTTTTCAACTTACATAATTTATGAACCTACATTTAGTAATGTCCGGGGAAGGTTATATCAAAATTCCTGATAAGTAGGACGTGAGCTTAAGTCAGAATTTTCAGAAAACTAGAAAAAACTTAAACTTTTCTGATATTTAAAAAAAATCTCGTTAACGCCCAAAACTCCTCCCAATCAAAATAAAAAATTATCGAAGTATGTAATTGAATTTATTAATATTATTTATTGACATTACTTGATGGAATTCCATGATGAAATAATTTTGTATTTTTATTTACTTTGATTAGTTATATTCAAATAATTTAAAGTAATTGAGCATTAAAATTCCATAAAAATTGCTACTCAAATTTTCTTCGTTTCTCATTTGACTGGACTGTTTTTATATATCGTAATTATAAAAAATAATGCATAAAGGGGAAATCTTTTTTTTACTTTTTAATTACAAGAACGTAAAAAAAATATTTTTCTTTAAATGATCTTTTACGGCTTTTCTAATTATCCCCTTTTCTGCGAAGTGATAACAGATGTTGAAGGGACGTATTTAACATGGCGTTTTCCTGGGCTTTATGCCCTCGTAAGATTAGCTAATATAAAAGCAATCATTTATTAGCCATAGAAGCAGATAATAGTAAACATTAATGTCGGGATTAAAACCGTTCAAGGGATCATAAACACGGCATAAGAATTTTTTAAAATTTATGATAATCGTAAACCGCTTGTTTGCGAGGTAAGTAATCTGGATTTTAAAAATAATTTATGTTTGTGTGCATAGAAAGTTAATTTATACACAGTTTATTTTATTATTTCAACATCATATCATAGTTTTTATAACCTGTTCTCTCTATGTGGTACATAGTAACCATATGGATTAAATCACATAACTGCCACCAAGCCAAGCGATCGGCCCCAGTTTCCGTGCATTCTCCTAAGTCAGGTCCACGTCCCGCAGCTCTGGCGCATACTGCTGACGGATTGTCAACAGTGAAAGTCTAGGACGCTGAGAGCCCGATGCCTTGAAATGTAGGCAAGCATGGTTAAGGAGGCCCGTATCCCAGAGGCAAACTTATCCCAATTATACTAGAAAAAAAAAATAGTCTTGAGTTCCCGAAGAAAACATAACCTAGATAAATACTAAAAAAAAAATACATGTGTGCAGTTCACACCAGGTAGAAGTGAAACCTTTAATAAAACTAAGCTGAGAGAGAATGAGATAAATGCAGTATCAGGAGTGGGATAATTATAGGATTTATTTATTATAAATATTGGTACCCATTTGATAATTTTTTTTCATTTTATTATTCATGATCCATGTCTTCAATTTCTACAAGTGATACGATCGGCTTATGATAACTTAAGTATGAGACAACATTTTTTTTTTCGATTTTATCAATATATCTGTGAAATACCGCGTCAAGGCGCCTTCTCCCTCGGTTTTGCTACAAAATTTTTGGAGTCGAATCTACCTCTTCAATACATGAATAGAACAAATTCTGTTTTATAGCCTAGGACCTCCACATTATAAAAGTATAAGGGGTGCCGCGATCAACTGGTAGATGTATCTGATGAGGTAGATGGAACTACGGCCAGCCGGCGGAAAACTGTGTTCTATCTCATTCTCTCGCAGGCTAAGTCCCGTAGATCCATATGTTTGTCTCTTTTTTAGTCGCTTTTTCGTTCA
>JAGVSP010002553.1:0-63597 GCA_022494985.1 Micrasema minimum
AGTTCTCAGCACGCGTCTCTTTTTTAAACCAGAAAAAATAATTACTTTTTTAATAGTTGGAAGCATTTTACAAATTTTTGGTATACCTACTTTAATTATATTCAAGTGTGCGCAATTCCCGACCCAAATAATATAAAAAAAAGTTGGTAAAAACTATAAGGCTAATGTTATGGGTATTATATTATATTTTAGAAATTCATTATACTCGTGTTCCGTGGCCAAGAAAAATTACGCTAAGCCCATTTTAAGTATAAACAATTGAATAAGCGCCACATAAAGTGGTAATACTAACGTCACTTACAATAAAATATTATATCTGCCTGCATTTTGCATAAATCTGGAATTCTATCGGTTTGGCCGTAAATTAGATTTTATTACTCCATTTTGATGACCCATTAAACTCCTGCAAATAATGGCGCCTGAACATAAAAGGAAAATTAAATTAAATTAAAAATGGCGCCATTCTTTCTAAGGCATTATTAAATTAATAAAACTTTACTCGCATGTTTCAAAAGTCAGCAACCAACAATCAGAATGGTTTTTAGTACAGAAGTCCTTGCATGTTTGACAATATAGGACGTGTGGATTTTATTATAAATTTAAAGTTTACAAAAATAACGTTATTTTCAGTCTGGGGTCAATTTAGTATGTTTATAAATTCTAAGTAGGTATATGATATTTGTAGGGATAAAAGTACACATTAGATACTCTTTTTCAGTTTATTTATGATGCATTAAATTTGTTTGAGAAAACAACACAAGTATAAACAATTTTTCGTAATCCTGGTAAAAAAAGACTAATACAATTTTTTGTTGTTGTAAAAAAGCGTGTAATTTACAATAATTGGAGACATTTTCATTTTCTTTCTTCATTTATCAAAGAAATATTGACAAATACTGATAGATTCAAGCGTTCCGCGTAGTTTATGCACTGTCCAAAGTTTAAAAAAGTTCCGAGTTATTACGGGATTTTTTTTTTTAACTCACTGCCCTAGTGTTAAGGGCTAACAAGATCGAGTTTGAGATTCGCTGTCAAACGAAATGTCATTTTAAAACTTTACCATTGAAATAAAACAGAAGTGTGAATGCATTTCTCACTGAAAAAGTACATAGGTAATATTTCTGGTAGAAGTAAATTCTTTGAGTGGGCTTGTTTTTGAAAATCTAATTAGGGTGTCCAATTATTAAAGCATGTTCAATTACTACAGCACCCACCCTAGTTAATAGATAGTTAGGTTAAAAGTCGAATTCTATATTGTGTAATGATGTGGTGCAGGGGGGGGGGGATGGACTTGGCACGGGTTGGAACTGCATTTCTTTACTTTAGAGATCCTGCTATCGCGGTAAACCGTCAATGTTCATATTTCAGATTAATGTCGGTAAAAGAAAGGGGCGAGACTGGCGAGTTCGGCCGACGATAGGCTCTCGATGAGAAGTCTGGTGACGGCATATGCTCTTACTAGGAGTGGACAGTAAACATGGCAAAACAATAAATAGTTTTCATAAAATGATTTTCATTCAATTTCAATAATTTTCCTCTAACATTTCCAATTATAGAGAGAATAGAACTGAAGAACAGAGTTTCAATAACTTCAACGTCGGAAAATGAGAAAAGTTTGCTTAGGATGAGATGAAATAACGAGTTTTATATTGCATCAAAATATTATACATTGTGGCAATTTGTTGTGCTGTGTAAAAACAGATATGGAAAATTTTTCTCTCTGTTTAGTAGAAATGAAAAATAATATTTATAATATAATATATTATTTTTTGTTATTCTAAACCCGAATGAAATATAAAGAAATATGAAGTAACATAATATAATTATGGTAATTTATTAGGATGCATTTTCCGATCATTTAAAAATATTATACTAAACCAACCTACATGATCATTTATAAAATATTATACTAAACAAACCTACATGATCATTTATAAATATTATACTAAACCAACCTACATGATCATTTATAAATATTATACTAAACCAATCTAAGTTACGGTCCCTCTACGTAAAAGCTTAGATATCTACTTTATTATTATTTTGATTCAATATGTACTATCCTCATTAACAAGCCAAGAGGCCCAATAAAAGAGGAAAGCAACATTATAACACCCGGGTTTCAGAAAAATGGCTTTTAGTCTTCTGATCTCTGTTATTTTCATTTTTTTTTTCTCTCACATTTATGTATGTAAATATCAGAATTATTAAATCGATATTTCCTAAAATCAGTGATACGAGCATATTTTTAGTAACGCATGTAATTAAATGTGAATATCAAAGTTTTCTTAAGATAATGCTGATAATAATTAGATGACATTTTAATCACGTTGTAATGCAACATCGATATGGCTTACACTATCACTGTTTATATATTCTTGTTAATAGTAATTTCATTACATTGTAGTAGATTGGTAATGCATATTTATGCACTGCGCTGTAACCACAATTTATAAACACATAAAACAACTAAATAAATTTAAAATTAATATTAATCCGTTTAAAAAATAATACAATGGATTTGCTTTTTAACATGGATTAACAGTTTATGTATGTTGTATGTAGGTACATCTACATACTGATCATAGATTTAAAACACGACTTATAAAACTTGCTGAAACCCAAAATAAACTGTCAACAAACGCAATGTTTGTACAATTTTTTTTTTTTGTTTTAATTTTAAACGTCTTATATGTTTTATATTCATATTTAAAAAAAATTATGACCTAATTTATTTATTTATTTATTTTTCGGTAATTCGACAAATATACAAACATACATGAAACCAAAACTACGCAATTAACATAATAAATATACTTTCTACGTGTAACTTCAATTATGGAATTAAACAGCTTGCTTATTACCTATTTATGAAGTTATAATTCAAAACTAAAAAAAAAAAACGGAATACTTATAAAAATTTAAGAAAACCATGCACTAAAAAAGAAAGAACGATATTTACGAAGCAAATGTTTTGATAAAAAAAATAAAAATATAAAAAAAAATCTGCATTTTATATTCCTAATAGCTATTCGTAGAAAAACGACAGGTAGTATGGATTTCGCTATGCAAGTTATTATATTTTCACATAAAACTAGTATTATTACTACCAAGTTTACCTTACATTACTGGTAGATGCTGGCTTTAGTGCATTTTAATAGCTTTGTTAGAGTTTTCATAACGGCAAGGACGTGTTGAAGCAAGAATAAATACACTTATTTTACTTCATATTTTTCCCTTATAAGTAATAAGTTATAATGTATTTCTTTTTTTAATTTATAAAATTGTTATTTTTTGTCCTCAGAAATACATCCCATAAAAATGCAGAACTTTGTTGTTCTGAGGTTTTTAGGCAGCTAGGCGCAAAGTTTGGAGGGAAAATCCTGGACCATTATCCTCTGATTGGTCAAAAATATATTTTGAGTGGATGAAGTTTTTATTCTAAAATTTTGCTTACCTTGTGGTCTCATCCACTAGCGCCCCCAAAATCCTAAAATATACAAAGTCATAGCTACTAAAAAAAAATTGTGTGTTCTCTTTTGTTATACAAAATTTTCAGAATTAAATCTCGAGGAGGTACGCAAGTACTTGATTTTTACAAATATCTGCTGTATTTTAAATATAATTTTAATTCATTACAAGGTACTATTTTTCGACAATCGGTTTTGTATCATTCAGTTACTTTTTTTAAAAAAAGACTATACTTAAGAATAAAAAGATTAAACCCAAGAAAAAACTGTCGCTTTTCAAAATAACATTAAGGATTGGGAAAAAGAAAATAGAGAGTGTAATCGTTTTAAAATTCCCTAATAACTTCATATAACACCGATGCAATACAACAGCAGCGTCAAATTACTATATAGTACAAATTCGTACATAGGTGGGCAAAAACTTTAATAAACATCCAGACGACTTAAATTCAATAGATATTTTAAAATCCTTTAAACCAAATGAAAAAAACAAACGAAACTCGCCACATCCTGAACTCCATACTGAGAAATAATCTAATTGTAATTAATTTAGTTTTTTTTTTGCGTTTTATTTGAGTTTTATTGTGACGAAACTTTATAAAAATAAGAAACTTTAAAATAAATAAGGACAATGTACGAAAAACTCCTTCTCTAAACGAATTTTTACTTTATTCGAGAGTAGCGTTGTAAATATTTTGCAAAATTTTATCACCAACATATATTTTATAGGAATTTTTTTCCTGAATAAAAAAAAACAACAGAATCAATTCTGGAAAACTACAAAATCAGTAGTACGAATTAAGTAAATAAGTTTTTCACTTTTCAGTATTATGCGCTTCGAACATGAATTCACTAGAAGGGGCGTTTCCATACAAAATTTCTAAAAATATACGCTGCCTAGTGTTAATTTCATAACACCACTTATGATTAGATTCCACCATCTAAAGACTTCAGCATTTAGGCCAATACACGAAACGTGTGACGTAGCTGCCTATCGATTACGTAGCGAGTGACTTAGTGGGTAACTCAGACACAGTAGTATGGAATGTCGATTCTCTGAAATTATTGTTCAAAGATTATGCGAGTCTAGATGCCCTTCCCTAGCTTATGTCGTTTATTGCGCAGTTTATTTAAAACCGTCTCGCTATTTTATAAAACTATGGTGTTCCTACACAATTTCTAATTACGCTTGTCCGTTTAGATGTCAATAGTCACGTTGCTGCTACATAAACCTATAAAACCAGTACAATTTTTTAAATAACTAGTAAGAATATACAGGGTGGACTAGTAAATCATAATTTTAAAAAAACACCAAGGCAAGCTATGAGCTATTAAAATCAAAATATAAGAAATATTGGGTTTGCATGTTGTCTCGAATCTACTACTTCTACTTTCCCTTATCCGCACCAGATGATGCATAGGGCACTGCATTAGTACAGTAAGTATTGTGTAAGTTTATCATTTTATTGCATGAAGGTAGGGTGATCTGCCTCGAATCAGTTTTAGCTAAAATGTGATATGGTTACTTAGCCGTTCATTGATTTATGGTTAATATACTGTTTTATAACATGTAACTAAATACGTTTCGGACGAAATTGAAATATTTTGATTTTCGAATAAAAATATCAATTTCACTAGCAATAATCATTTTGGCAGCTTCTCGCAAAAAAACATATTACAAACCATTCTGATACCTACTTATAATAAAAAATATATATTAGGTATCTCACAAACATTAATTGCGGTGGTTAAAAATAATCATATCACATGTTTTTTATTATTTGCACCTATTTTATACCATCCTGTATTATTTTTATTGGAAATATTTATTCGTATCCATAATAAAATAATCTGTATTAATTACACTAGTTATAAGATGATATTATGTCCTTTCAGGTCAGAGCGGTCTTCACAGACAACAGAACTGAAGTGGTGCTGCGTTTGATTATGAACCTGCAATAAATTGCAATGAAAGAATTGAATTAAATCATCCCTCTTATAAAATCAACAAAATATTTGGCAATTTTGCCACTTCACAATGGAAAATTCAAGAGAAGTTTTAAATGTTATCAAGCTAGAAATATATTGAAAAATGGAATTGGTTGGTTACAAGAAAGTGGCAATAAACCCGCCGATACATACTATTGTACAAAAAAAGAACTAAAAAATAACCGGGTTGTGGTCTGGTGGTAGATTTGAGGACTCCGGATTAGAATCTCTTGGTTCGAATTCCACACCAGCACAACTTGTTTTTACTGTCATATTACGTTTGCTTCCTGAGAGCCTCAACCATGCTTGCCTATTTTACAAGGCATCTGGTTCTCGGCGTCCTGGACGTTCGCTGTTGACAATCCGTTGGCAGTTTGCGTCAGAGCTGCGGGACGTGGACCTAACATGGGAGGATAAGCGGGAACTGGCGGCCGATCGCTTGACTTGGAGGCAGATTGTGGAATCCATATATGCTCCACATAGGGTGCGGATATGGTGTGATGATGATGTTTATTTATTATTCTATTCAGGTGGCACCAATTGTTTCGTGATTTTTCGTTTTTTTTCTGCACACACACATAATATTTTACATTCCTTTTATTTAAGTAATATTTTTGGTTTATAGCTTAGTATCCCCTCTGAATAGTAAATTGATTATAAATTATAACCTTTCCTTTCATTCAAGGTACCTAATCCTGATTGGGCTCAATCTCTCATGAAAAGAAAATTGTATGACTTTATTTTTTTTTCATTCTGTATTCTGTATTTTGTCATTTGAAACTAAACGGTGGATGACGGATAGAGAGGGTGGGTCGTGGTCCCGCACACCGGATGTGAGGGTATGCTGCATTTTGGAGTGCCTATATGGCCCCGTGACACCATAGTACGGGTGTGCTATATTACCATATCATTATTCTCACTCTTTTCTTTTCTCTTAAACCTCTTGCACCCACTCCATCTCTCCCTTTTGTCATAACCAGGCGACCTCCGTTGCGTAATGGCTAAGACGCTGGACCCACAATACGGAGGTTCCGGGTTCAATTCGCGGTGGGAATACAAAAAAATGAAAAGTAATTTTTGTCAAGCCTGGGTTTTTGTGACGTTGGCTAAATAAATAAATAAATAAACCATTAGACTAACGGATGGCGCAGATAAGTTTCGCCGTATTACTGGCCTGTTTAATACAAATCAGGTGAACCAGTTACCTAGTTGTTCTAGTTCCAATGCTGACCGGATGTTTCATGATAAATTTAACTACCAAATGAGTAGTGGATTGCAGTGAAGTTACCAAGTATTCATGTGTTTGGTATGCTTTACACATTATCTCATCTATTCCTAAAAATCTTGTCCTTTATCTCTTGTCTACCACGCGATGAAGTGGTTATCACGTTGGACCACCATGAACGAGGTCACGGGTCTATTCCCGATGATATGATAAATATGTTTTTTTTTGTGGTGGTCCACGTCCATGTTTTACGTCTGGAATTTTTGATTAACTCTGAAGGATTTTGGTTTCATGTAAAAAAATATTTAGATGCAAATCAGGAAAAGGAGTATATTTAAAAGTGAAAACTTAAGACTGGTTGGTATTTGCAAAATTTAAATCAGCCACAGGGCTTAGAAATATAATATTTTTTAGAGAAATAGAAATACCGTTTTTCGAAAAATATGCCCAAATTATTAGTTTTTTTTTCATTCTTCCGAAAAATTAATGGAGGCACGCTATAACAAATTCTAGATGCCAGTTTTTATTTTACTTTGCCGTAAAAAACTACGAAATAGCCATCACGCCATTTCCACGAAGGACTAATTCACTTTGGTTACACCAATCTTACCACCAAACTTATGTCCACTTTATACGGGACTTATATTAAGTAAACGTTTAAGTAGATATTGATATTTCAAATGCTTTTAAAAACATAGAAAACAAATATCATAGGTGTTTACATTATTACCTATATTAACAATAGTTTCCTGTGTGCAAACCTACGATAATAACTTACGATCGCGCTTAAAAAGTATACATATTTAGCTTGTCTTTGGACAGACTGTACAGTTTTCTGAACAAGAAACTGTAAAGTGGGCATTAGTGTTGGACCTTACATGAGACTAGCCGTTTTGTATATTTTTCAAATTCCATAATATAATAATATTATGCACCATTAAAATTGCATTTTGGACTGAGCCAAATTGCAATTAGTTTATTTTACAAAGTTCAGGGTGTTTTGCATACTTCGAATGTATTTCATTCCATCGAGCGCGGCACGGGTTATTGAGAAGTAAAATCAATGCATTTCATCAAATCAAGTTGTTTCACGTGGTTATCAAATCTCATTATACCACAGTTTGCTTCATTATTTCAAAAAGTACAGCTATTACCAGTACTACTAGTTTCTCCTATCCGCACCCAATGGTGCATAGGGCACTGCATTGGTACACCAATTGCAAGGAATTTTTATAATTTGTTTAATAAAGGTAAGATACTCAAATATATCGATTTTGGGGCTGCTTTAAAATTGTCGCAAATAACTGTCCCAAGAAACAAGTTGTGCTGGAGTGGGATTCTAACCTAAAGATTCCAATCTGGAGTCCTCACCACTCACCACAAGACCACAACATATTTATTTATTATGGTTCCTTAGCTACGGTTTTAATTGTTTTAATTATTATAGTGATTCCTCGGTGGTTTATATGGTAAAATAGCATTGTACCTGTTCAAGTTTTTATACTGAAAACGTTCTTACGCCAATTCTCTACACTTCTTTTTTCCTGGGAATAACATAATATTTTTTATCCACAACTGTTTGAATCTAACCATTTTAAGAATCACGAACTGAAATTATTTATACAAATATATTATGGGATTATATTTTTCAACAGATCGACCATTGACTTCTGACCCTTATTTACTGTTGCGACAATCTTGGCTTCACTTATCTGGTTTAATGCTTTCTTAATGTCATTTTTATCTTTATTGACAACTAATCTCTTCTAAGAAACAATGACGACTATGAAGATTAAGTTGTGACAAAGTCATCAGTTATAGTAGTCAATCATCATACACAAACCGAAATAGGTATTAACATTTTATCTTTTTTTTTGTCGGAAATCCGATACTTGAACCGATGCAATGTAAGAATGGTCGCATGACACATGGGAGAAATGTTTTGTTTGAGAAAATAAAAAACTGAAATTGAATTATCCAGAACAATTTAATTGGATACTTCATAGGCAAATTCCATGCCCATCGCATGAGTATTTAATTAACTTGTTCTAGTCGGGGTCTTAGATTGCATTAAAGACACTTCAGTGAATTGGTTTTTATATAATAGTGTTGCTATTTTACTAAGCATTTTTCGTGATTTCGTATTTTTATGGGAGTTGGGTCCTGAGTAAAACCTCAGTTTACTACTTTAAGCTTAACAAAAAATGGTCATATTTACGGTGATAATTAATATTTATCTGCAACAAATTATGGTACACAAGAAAGCCCTAGTTTTAGGTGGAAACATTTATTATTTTTCTTTCAGAGTGTGAAAATAAAAGCCTTAAGAATATCGCTCTTTGGGAGATTTGAAATATTTTATATTTACTAAGTACCTAAATGCGATCTCTCAGGCGAATGTGTGGTAAAACTATGTATGATAGGTGCACTAATGTTGAAATTAGAGCAGAATGCAAGGCTGAGATAAGCATTATTGACAAAATTAAGAAAGGTCTTTTACGTTTGAAAAAACGGCTAAAAAAAATATATGATGCGACTGCGCCTGGATGTAGACGTCAAGGAAGGCCGAGAAAGACATGGAATGATCAAGTAAAACATGTGCTTGAAAGTGGGCATGTAAGAAGTCGGAATAATCGACGTGCGTGCATGAGAAGATGTATGAATGTATGAATGAATGATGTATGAATGAAGGAAGCAAGAGAAGTATGCCAGGGCAGAGTGGTGTGGCGTTCTATCCTCTCTGCCTACCCCATCGGGGAAATCGCGTGATGGTTAGTTAGTTAGTTACCTATATTTTTTTCCCAGGGATTTTCATGATTATAGGTACCTAAATCTTTTTAAAAGAGCCATTATGTACAAAATCACTAGTTTTACATTTTTCATTCCGCCTTAAAATATAATTTTATTGCTTTCTTGGCTAATTACTCGATGATTAAAATTATTACAAAATTATTAATTACAAAATAATTAAAACAAATTATTACGAGGATAATTGTCAATATACAAAAAACTAACTAACTAAATAACCCTCGAGCGAAAGTGGTGAAAGAAGAAGAAGAAGAAGAAGTATAAGATTTTATAGCAAAGTGGTGGGGATTGTCAATTTTATTCGGAAAAGTATGTACCACAGGATTATCTTGAAGTATTATAAATATGTATTATAGGCTAACCGCTAACCATTGTTTTGTTACTTGTAAATGTCTATCTTCGGTGAGCCTAAGTAAATCCATAGATTATACAGAACATACTATAATATTTTTGTTCCATATATTTTATTGTTGATAGATAGAGCAGCGCTCTCAATCGGAAAAGTGCTAAACTAATCATTAAGCTTACTTATCTTAAAATAAATTTACATGTATAAATCTCTGCTCAAATAAGTTGATATTTAGTTCAATAAATTAATTTAGTTCTTGAAAGCGTCAATAGGTGTCACTTTTACATTAGGGCACAGTTCCTAATACCGACTTATTTTTTTAAAAACCTAAAAAAATGTTGCTTTGCATTTACATCCATACTTGGAGGATAGGAAATTGCAAATTTTTTTTTCGCAATGTTTGCCACTACAAAGGTAATTGAAAAATTTTCTTGAGAAAGCCTAAGAGAGACCCAAGCTAGCCTGAAAATATCGCAAAAAAAGAAATCCAGATTTTTAAAATATCAGTAAATAAACAGTTTTTAATATCGCTTGGCTTGGAGGCAGTTTGTGGAATCCACATGCTCCACATAGGGATATGGTATTATGATGATAATGATGATGAAAACAGTGTTATCTGGTGAAAAGCAGTATTGTAAAAAATTATAGAAACGTTCACTAACGAAAGATGCAAGGATGTCCACGGAATAATCAAATCAATTCACAATAATAATCTTTAAAAAAAAAATTATGATAAAAGTAGCGCCTTAATGTTTCAATGTGATATTAAAAAATATTATCGATTAGGGAGTAGTAGTATCTAGTACCTTAAATAATAATAATAATAATAATAGTAATAAGTTTTTTTATTCCAAACCTTGAGGTGGTGAGTGCAAGCCTCCAAGGTTTATATAAAAGAATACTCTTGTAATAAAGTATTTAAAAAAAGGGAAATGGAATCTAGAATATTGAAAGAAAAACAAATGATTACCGGATATTAATATTGAAATACTAATTATAATGTTTTGAAAACAGAACATTTCAAAAATTTCTACAATCTACATAATAAAATTTATCATGTATGATGTATCAGATGATGGGCGGAATAGGGAATGTTGTAGTGGCCAGTTAATCCAGCCAATGACAGATCATAAGTTCTCTAAACGCCTAGATAACCTAAATTCGTATCTAGAGCTTCTGTCTCTGTTGAGGTATTAGCCCAGCATAGGTATAATCCAGTTATTTGTCTACAAGTATTTGTACACATTCAAAACTTAGATAATTTAATATTTTTGTTTGTCTTAAGCCGCCTACAGATATGGCTGCCACCACGCAATCGCTGGTAGTGGGGATAGATTTAAGAAGAGTACTTCCAATAAATAAAACTGTGATGGAAAGAGATGGTTAGTGGCGCCCAAGTGTGTAGTGCCTTTGGGCTTCCCCTTGACGCCTAAAAATGTATTAAATTGTAGTCATATTTTTAATACTGTGGTTTCCAAAGCTTACACCTGAGTACTGCAAGTACAAATACATGCAAGTAGTGAGCTGGAATGTAAAAACATTTTTAGGTTTAAATTTATGAATGCTTCTACTAAAAAAAATAGGCACGTATAATTGATAATTTTGTAAAAATAACTCGGTATTAGGAGTCGTACCGAGTGAAAATAATTTTCAAGTTTTCCTAGGATTTTCATAGATGGCAGTAGTTAACATCACCACCACATGCAAAAGTACAATATACGTACAACCTACGTAATATGCGAATACAAAAATACATGCATACAGCGTGTTCCCATTCGTTGAGTCAACTTTACTCTTTACTTCTTGTGACATAAATTAACTAAAAGTGAAGGAGTGTGGTTGTGCTGGTTTAGTTTTTTGAGTTCCAATAATAGTTTAATCCATCGTGCTTTCAAATGTAGCCCTTTAGTTTGTTTTTTGTCGGAAATATATTCAGACAAAACCTATAGCTACATTATTTTGAAACTGGTGAGTTATTTTCTGTATATTATTTTTTTTGTAATAGAAATTTATTATGAATTAAAAACGTGATAGGTAAACGTATGGTGTTTGACATTTCTAAATACGGCAAGTTTTTTTTTAAAGAAATATTTAATCCGGTATCAACCTACCTACTAAGTAAATAATAATCATTTTAGTACTTTTAGTTTGGGAATTACTGAATTTATACAGAGAACATTGGAATATTTCATTCCAAAATTTTTCAATATGTTGCCCAATGAAATTAAATCACGTATTAACGTGAATAAAATTATTTTTATACTGAGAGATTGGTTGGAAGACAGAACAACTTTTTATTATCATGTATTAACGTGAATAAAATTATTTTTATACTGAGAGATTGGTTGGAAGACAGAACAACTTTTTATTGATTCACCATAATTTTATGTAATGGTTTTAGCAATGTATATATTTCTCGTATCTCTATCTTTTTTGGTATTTTTATATTTTGTAAACTTTTTTAATATTTGTAAATTGAGTAATTTTTCTGTAACTTTATGTTGTTGTTTATATATCTATGATAAATTTATAATTTTTTGTTAATGGCACCCGACGACAATCTGCAAAAATTGCGGTTTATCGGGACGGCATTATTTTTAAGTTATGATTATTTCTTAATAAAGAAAAAAAGTTAATCATTTTTGGCGGGTACCTATGGTGTTTTTAAAATTTAACACCTTGCTCAGTACAAATATGTAATTGCCAAGAAGTCACAAAAACTTTAAAACTCTATGGATTCGACTTTATTCCACTTGTTGGTCTAGTTTACAGATTTAAGAATAAAAAATCTAAATTTACATTTTTTTTTACATTTTCACCATTATGGTTTCATTTGATTTCTCGCCACACCAAACACTAATCTAAGGTCGAGCTCCTCCCTATTAAATGTCCACACCCACCCTATCTATCTTCAGTTCTATTATTTCCGAGTAGTGCTTTATACATAGTAAAATAAATATTATAAGTTTTTTCTTCGTTGTTCCGCAAAACACTACTAAATTATTTGTATCTTATAAAATTCTAAAACTAAACATTTATGTACAAAAAAATAACAATAATTTAATTCACGCTACGTAGGACAAAGGATTTCCCAATGTGATGCAATATTAACATGAATCATAAAATATGTGTCAAGATAAATGGTATAATGCGCACTTTACACGGGACCGAAAACTGTACAGTTTCTTGTTCAGATTGTACACCCTATTGCGCAGTGTACAGTCTGTCAAAAGACACGCTAAATAAGTATATTTTTTTAGTGTGATCGCAAGTCAAGTTATTATCACATGTTTGCACACAGGAAATTATTAATATAGCTTTTTTTAAATGAAAAATATTATTTTTTTTAAAAAGCATTCAATATATATATCAATACGTACCTAAACTTTTACATGTCATAAAAAAAAACATTAACTGTCAGGCCAGCCAAACCTGACCATCCAATTTACCATCCAGTTCTTGTATTACCCGGGACAGTTTGCAAACTGGACAAGTAACTGTACAGTTTTCTGTCTCATGTAAAGTGCGCATTACCCATAAAGCCTAGTTTAGATGAGTAATATGCATTATCGTCGGTCGACAATTTATTGTAAAAAAATTATGAAACTAACATTCTCTACAGAGACATGTTAAGTTAACTAGACAAGCTATTTCGAAGGGAACTGTCAAAATTTTATGTTTTATTATTTGTATTTTGCAGTGAAACAGGGACAACTATATCTATCTTCCACTATCTAATACATTTCAATCATTCTGTTTGCCTCTAACAAGTTGAAATTGAGACAATTGTCTAAATCTGGACATGACAACATGTCACATTTTGTTCGTAAACTTTAAAAGATTACATAACCTCTGAAAAAATGCATGGTTTCGTGTGTTTTGTCTCCACACCAGAGAACTTAACTGTTCTGAGATTTGAAAAAATTAATAGATTTGTGCTGTAATGCTAATTCTTTTAGTACTTAAAACAATAATTACACTCTCGCATTGCGACCTGTCGACCGAAAATTATTGCACAATTCGACTACATAATTACGCATACGAAGTATACTAATAGTTGTTTTTGGTCGATCGCTGAGAATTAAAAAGGTAGCGTTATGTAAATACGAATCAGATAGATGCCGGTTGTGAAAGTCTGTTTCCGGAACCGGACGGATTCGTCCTGTACGTGTGTAATAGCCTCTTCATCTCTACGTAATTTTTATCAAGTTAAGACGTCTAACATTGTGGAATATATTTGTCTGTTGTACGGCATAAAAATAAACATCACAATATTAATTGTCCTATTGTAAGCTCTACACTCTTTCGTCGTCGAAGTATTTCGGAAAGTTTACCGAAGTACGAGTAGCGTCGCGTTGTATGAATGAAGTAGAACAAAGTGACCTTCTTCACTCTCAAGTTTCAGTAAACTTCACAAAAGTTTAATCCAACTTACCATCATGATTTCCCGTATCCGTACGGCACTGCATTGGTACACCAAGTGCAGTGTATCTTGACCATTTATTAAATGAAGGCGAGAGGATTAGTCTCAAACTTAACAACATCAATATCGGGATCGTTTTCCCGCGCGAACTATATTGAAAAATCGTCCTCACATTTAGTTTCACACACTGCATACAATGACCCTCATTCGTGGAGCCTGCAAACCAGTTTTACGGTACGTTTATCCTTGTTTAGTCTTCGTGCTTCCGAAGTATTTTTCATTCAGGTAAAAACTTGTTTCTACAAACAGGCCACTACACCGCACCGTGCCCTCAGGGTTATATGGTATGATAATGCCATAGCAGGGTGAAATAACGAAATAAAATCATGTATTTTTATTGAGTTTTAGTTACACCAGCTCTATTTGTGTCATCAGATTTCGGGAAATGTTGTATAAACATATAAAGCAACTTAAAAAATAATGTCTAAATACATTTAACAGAGGTTTGTTAAGCTTTTTTAAGTTTTATGAACACAAAACTTCACCTAGACTGGTAGCAGGGAAATATTGACACTAGTAGATACAGGTCCATACATTATTACACTCTACATGTCGATATTTCGATGCTCCTAGTCCTAAAACATTTTTGTACTAGGTGCAAATTTCATAAATTCGATAAAATTAAATAAAAAGAAACCTTTCAGTTCCTATGATATACTAAAATATTTCGCTCTAGGGGCTGCTTTCAAATAGTCGGAATTAGCGGTGCCAGATAGCAGGAAACAAGTTACGTCGGAGCGGGACTCTAACCTAGAGATTCCAGTCCGGAATCCGCGAATCTACCACTAGACTACGACCCGGTGCTTTATCTATTTATCTCGTACGAAATTAAAACTAGTTGTGATATTAGTTTCTACTTTATTTTAAATAATCATCTAGGTACTTAAGCTACGTTTATTAATAGTTTTTAAGACTCCTTAATTTTAGGTAACTTGGATGTTCACGCTTAAGAAATTCTGACCATAGTTTATTTCTCACAACCTACTCGTACATACAGGCAAGATAATCATTCTTGGGCTTATGATTTTGCAGAGGCCAAACGTTTAAATCAACGTAATATATTTCTTAGACAGAGGCAGCACTGTTAGTGATATTTAAACACAAAAACGCATTCCTAATACCATGAAATATTTTTTGCTGTTTTTCGTAAACAGCTTTATTCTGTCATGTGCCACGCGAAGGTGAAACTGCTGGATAATTATGCGACTTTTAATATTGTGTCGCTGTCACAGACACCTGTCACGTGACAGCTCCACGGTCATTGCTGAAGAAGAGGAAGCTAGTGGTGTCGATGGTGACATTAATATACACCGTCTAACCAAACTCGATGTACAAGAGGGAAACCAGTGAATCTACATCATTTGGAGTGGATTTTGTAGAATTATTATTTTTGATTTGACCCATCGTTTACGAGAAAAAAGATTAAGAAATATCTAATTTCTCAGTAAAAAAAATAATAACGGGTAGCCCTCTTTTTGTACTTGTTTTCATTTGTCAAAACAACTAAAGGTTGTAGCCAAATTAAACCAAATAGTAATGAAAGCCTCGTAGCATAGTGGTATTATATTTTCCTCTTCATTGTCTTATAAATTATCCACTTAGGTTTTTTTTGTCTTAACTTGAATACCTAGTTAAAATTTAGTTATTTCTCTAACTGCTTGCCTTCGTGTCATCACGATATATAAGTAACGAAAATTTCCTAACGTTTTTCGTTTTGTATAATAATTTCGTATATCCGGTGTATATTTAAAAAAACTACTTACATGTAAATCATTTCTGCAACCTAAACGATAATAATTGCAACGAACTAGATTAAAAGACCATTATCTGTACTTAAACTAATAAGTTCCTATTAGATACGAGTTAATATGAATCATGTCACTACTTATAATTCGTCTGAAATTAATCACTACGATTAATCACACCCGTACTTTTTACAGTAAACGTAATATAATTAAGTAATTTTGTGATATTTAACCGAAATGTGTTGTTACAGCTGTAAATGGTGTAATTATTGTGTTCTTAGAAATGGTTAATTATTCATATCGCTGTCTGACGTGTGGTGCAGTTGTAAACATATTTTTTTACGCAGAATAAAATCCTGGGATCAATTACCAACTTGCTCATCATGAAAGTTTTACGTTGTATACTTGTTTTCCTAACGCCATCTAAAACAAATTAAAGCAAGACTCACTTTAGTATGTTATGAGCATTGATTTATAATACACTTAGATCTTCCTTGCAGAGTAAATTATTTAGAAAAAGTAATGACACGAAGATTCCGCACCTCAATACACTTACACGGGTCGACCTATCAGAGCCCTTCGACTGCCGGCAAGCATCCGTCCACACACCGCAAAAGGTATGGGCTATATATAAGGTTACAGTAACATTATACAATACTAACCCGTTCCTTACGAGGAGCGTTCATGAATTTTACCATGCATCTAAAATGACTTTTTTTTCTTGTGGACGGGCTGTTGGCTATTATTTAAGAAGAAAACTTTCTTTGAATAATAATTATTTTAGGCTATGTGAACAAATATAAATAAACACTTAAGCTATCTTTATATGGCGCAGTTTACTACACAGTTTTCTGTGCAGTCTGAAAACGGTCCCGTATAAAGGTAAAACTGCATGAAAAACTGTGTGCTAGTGTCAGATTTAAGCTGACATGACAGTCAATGTTTTTTATGTAAACGTTTAAATAGACATTGGTTTATTGTATGCTTTTAAATACGTAAAAAAACAATAACATATATACATAATTAGCTAAATATACAATTTCCTGAGAGCAAACATACGATAATAACCTACAATCGCGTTTCAAAAATACACATATTTAGCGTGTCTTTTGACAGAAGTTTGACAGACTGCACAGTTTTCTGAACAAGAAACTGTGTAGTTTTCTGAACAAGAAACTGTCTCATATAAAGTGGGCATTACATGTGGAAAGTTACACCATCTTTTTTGTTGATTTTATTCGTACGGTTTTTACACGGTTTTACTACACAGGAAGGCATTTCGGAATGTTTTCTGAACGTCCGACTCGGCCGGCGGTTAAAGAAATACTGAATACGCGTCTGGCGGAGTTGGACGTTTTGGCGGAGTTGAAGTGGCATTAATTTTTTGAGTTCAGTTCTAATCTAAGTGTATTAATAAATCAATGGTTATGAACTATAAATAATACGAATATATTGTTTTATATTCAATTAAGAACAGAAAATACCTTAATAATATACACACCATTGTTTATTCTAGAATAATATTAATAATTATGATTATTAGTTATGTTGTTACTAATTAATATGTTGTCGTTTTCCATACTGATGTGAGAAGAGCACAGTATACTATACCGTATCTAACAAACGTATAATTTTTAATTTCAAGCATTACATTTAATTGAGCATTTCGAACTGTCGATGTCGCGTCGCATCTCATCGCATCATGTAAAATACTCAGTCTATTATTATTAACAAGATATTATGTTCAGGGTCGTCTCAAGGAACATTTTATCCTAAAACATTATAGAGACTGCATACTGTATTTTTATTACACTTTTATTGATTGCTTCGAAAATAATTTCAGAGAAGTGGCTAGTGACAGCTATAACGACCCACTGCGTTACTCACTACGTCATCACTAGGCATCTACGTCATCACTAGATATCGACGTCACACGTTTCAAAGTGTGAGTGTATTCTGGAGTCTTTAGACGGTGGAATTTGATAATAAGTGGGGTTATGAAATTAACCTTAGCGTATATTTTAAGAAAATTTGTATGGAAACGCCCCTACTAGTGAATTCTTTTTCAAAGATTTATAGCCCGTATTTTTTTCTGTATTTTGTTTAGTTTGAAACTGATCCAATTTAGTTTTCATGAAAATGCTCGTCATTTAATTAATTATGTATCATTTAGTAAGGAGGTAAATGTTACTACTTATTGTTTTAAGTAAACGTATTACCTATAAGCATTGTGTAAGGGCTTTATAAAATTTACATAAAAATAAAAATGTTCAAATTTATTGATGTTGCTAGTAAAACTGCATTGTCACAACTAGTTTTTATTAATCATTAATGACTAATAATCAAAGTATCATATAAATTACAACACAACGTTCATGATTACAAATAAACAATAGATTTAGGATAAACGCTTAAATCTACATTTAATTAGGGTTTTTATGAACACTGAGGGATCGAATTTAGAATTAAGGTTTTGACCCATTCTTTGGTACGGCACTGGTATAAAAATCGTTTACGTCTACGTAAGCTAATGAGCGTTGACGTAGTTAATACGTCAAATAATGAATTTTAATTAATTTTCAAACCAGATTATCGGTTCTATAGTATTATGACTAGTTAGTAAATAACCATGCAATATTAAACATGAGTAAATAAAGCATTGTGGAATCGTACAATTTATTTCAAAATACGAGTATTTCTCGCATACTTGCAGTTTGAATCTTCTCGCGAGAAGGTTGTATTCTAATTGTTTTTTTTGGGACATAAGCAGTTTTTATAATCCACAGATATTCATTGAAAGCAAATAAAATATAAAAACTATATTTTTTTTAAATACCAAAACGGCCAGTGTAGATTTTCAGTGAATTTTATATTTTCAGTTTAAAATTGTTTGGAATTAAACAAGTGATATTGAATGCAATAAAATAAAAAATAAATAATCGTTGATATCAGCTTAGTTCTGAGACTCGCCTTAGTTCGGAGTCTCTTTGGAGTAGAAATTCATAAAGCTATTTGTTCATGTTTTGTTTGCGGAAACAAAGTTTATTCTGAGAAGTGAAACTGTCCAATCAACGGATTATGCGGAATTTTTAAATTTTTGCGTAAGTTTCGCTCATACAATATTAAATTTATTACTATCATTATTATTACAAATATTTTTTGTAGCAGAAATACAGTTTACAGTTATGCACTGCATTAGTATTTTAGGGTTTTCTAATTGTATTATAACCAATTTAATAACCTGTTAATTATTGTTATAAATTAATTTATTACTATTATATCAATTTGGTTGACGAAATAAAAAATATAGCACGCCAGTAACGCGGCCAGTTGCTCGATCACAGATCAGTACCGATTCGGTAATAAGCGACGTGATAACGATTTCTTACCCATGGATGTTTAACGTTTTCGCGATCACAATGGAACACGCGTTAAAAGTTACCGATCGGGATTATTAAACGAGCACATACTAGTCGCGAGCCATTTCCCGAGATATATCTTATTTGCACAAATCTTCATTCAATCTTTATTATAATTTAGCCGGTTTTCGGCAAGCCAATATTGAGAAAAGCCGTCGAAATAATAAAAAATCCGACAAGCGCGATGATTTGACATTTGACATAAGGCCGCGATATATAGCCTAGTTCGGCTCCGCTCGGCTCCGCTCGGCTCAGATCGTCAATGCTCGCGGTATTAAACGTTATGTCATTGGGATCGCTCAAATCGTTAGCAATAGCACGTGAATAGCACGCTTTTAACTACGTCGATAGTTATCTGTGCTTGAGCTACTGATAGACTTTAAGGTTATGTGGATATAAAAATACATTCTGATAAAAAAGTGTATTCATTTGGTGAGACTAAAAGAATGCGCATATTTTTTATATTCATGGTTTCTGTAGTCGATTTTTTTCGTCAAAAGAACGGCTCAGTTGTGTAAATATCAGTAAATATGCCAATATTATTTATTATAAGCAGAGACGGAATAAGTTGTTTGGGCGCGGTTTGTATATTATGTAGATATAAGTACCAACATAATATACAATATTTGTACTTAGATCAGTACCAGAGTCCGACCACAAACCGTTGTTTTGAAGATACTGCTTTGAATGAAAAATGGTTAATTAAAATAAATATTGCTTAAAGCATGGCATCGAATAATAAAGGCCCATTCTTCGGTCCAAAATCAAAATTACATAATATTTTTAGGAAAAAATTATTATAAGATCCCCTATGGAAACTTTTGCAGGCATTAACATATTTGAATACCGTTTTATTTATTTTATATATATTTTTTCGTTTTCTTGATTTTTTTTGGCGCCTAATCCTTGATCTGCTCCTGTTGTTCATAAATCAAATAATATGAGTGTTATTTGTATTCATGTTTGTATTTTAATACTCATTTTCTACTGTTGCTAAGAGCATCCTTGGCCATTAACTGATAATAAATTATATTTATAAATTATATTTTATATATTTTTTGTATAAAGTTATAAATAATGTAATTGAGAGCCCCTATCTTCTAGAGCAGATACCTCTTCATTGTCCAATTAGACTCACTAGACAATGTCATCTTTTTTATAATTTAGCACCATCAAATAATTATTTAAAAAATTCTTTTATAAATCGTAGTTGTGCGAAATTCAATGAATACTGTAGTTGTCTTGACATTTTTTAACATCAGACTACCCAATTTCAAATTAAAATTATTTGAAATCTTATAGACTGTAAAAGGTAATCCTATTCCTATATCCCAGTCATCTCCTTTTCCTTTTACCTATCCCTATCATCCTATCCTTCCCTCATACCTAACTCTTTATTTTTATTTCTTATATTTCTTTTTTCTATTGAATTGTATACTTGTGAAAAACTATAATTGGTAATCATGCTTTTTTTTTTTTTTGTATACTACGTTCATGTATCGATACTGTTGTTTTTCCCATAAATAAATAAAATAAAAATAATATTGTGTAAATAGAATCATTTATAAAATATATATTGTCCGCTTCGTAGCAGGGTGGTTACCATGCACGAGGTCGCGGGCACATTCGGCTACCATGCACGATGTTGCGGGTTCGATTCCCGTAGGGGGTCAACATGAAATATTTATTTAGATGTGATTTATATATCATTACTTCATTTGTGATACCTTGTATTGGTTCTGAAGCGTAAGAGTGATCATCTAACCTTCATGTAATAAAATTATCAAGATACGCTGCACTTGGTATAACAATGCAGTGCCCTATGCACCATTGGGTGCGAATAATGAAAAGTAGTAGTAGTAAAAGTAAATAATGGAATATTTTCAGGGGCAAGATGAAAACAGTTTTAAATATACGATAACTGACAGTTATTAAGGTTTTTTTTTCTTTTATGGAAAAGAAAGACAATAAAAAAATCTGGTACGCTAATTCCCTAGAATTTGGCGTACTCTTCAATTACTGATTGTTTTTATTCTGCCGCAACCTTAAGTAATCTTAAATATTTTAAGAAATTGAAAAAAAATTGGCTTCCAATTTTTTTCTTGAGAAATCATATCATTTTAAAAAATCGAACGATGTATTTTCGTGGAAAATATTTTTGTGTATGTATTCCCGAAGCTTTAAAAACCTAGAAATATTGAAATCCTGAAGCCTAAAATACAGATTTTCCAAAAGCTTTTAACAATTTGAAATAATATTTCCAGATTCCACTACGCTACGCTTAAGCTTGCGGAGAAAGCTCTGATTTATTTCTAGAAAACATTCCTCTCAAGAGTCCCAACTGAGTGTATTTAAAGAAACATGTTACAATTTATAATTAGATCGTAAATTTCTTCATCTCTTTAGTTTGATGTGTCACATTATATTTTCCCAATGTCAGTGTCTACCTTTCTTCAATAAGGATTTATTTGCTTGACATGAATATTATTTAGATTAAATATAAAATTCAACACACTTACTTTATCCCAAATCGCGGTGCAATTCGCAATCAATCTCTGCTAAGAGATTTCTTTAATTTTAAAGCATTTTTATTTTATTGTCATAAAATATTACAACAGCCTTCTACACGAAATGCTGAAATCCAATTGATAAATGCATTTAATATTCTTTCAGGAAGTATAGTAGTTTTATTAAGATTTCAGCAGACGTTATATCCGCCTTAGGCCTTACGATAACATGACTTATTATGAATTCTTATTCCGTCATGTATATTAATATTGTTAGCATAACTGCATCAATGCGACAACATAATATGCCTTTGTTGTTAATAATCGGTATCTTTACATTATAACAGTTTTCGGTGTATGTTACAGGAAAATCAGAGTTTTTGAAGAGTCTGTAAAAATATGAAACGATAAAAGCCATGATAAATTATAATTTTTGTTTTTTTGGTTACATGTAGGTACCTCTTATGTTTTTTGCATGTGCATAAACAATTCAAGTAATTAAAGTATTTTTTATAATTAAAAAAATGAGTTAGTTTTTTTTTGTTTTATTATTATCATATTTATTTAGTACTATATAATTTTTACATAGACTAATATTATTACATTACACTTCATTATTTTTTTTTCCTAACCATTCTTATCCTACTTAATACATTTTTCAATTTAGCTATAATATAATACCTACACTAATATTTTTTCATTTAACCCTAAATAACTTCACATTTTGTTCATTTCCTATTCATCAGGAATCTCCTCATACATTTTAATGCCCTTATATATTAGACAATTCTGTGACATAGCTTTTCTTTTCTTTTTTATCTTATATTTTTTAAACCTCTGCAAAAAATGCGGTTTATATCGGGACGGCATTATTTTTAAAGTAATGATTATTTCTAATAAAGAAAAAAAGTAATCATTTTTGGCGAGTTACCTATGGTGTTTATTAAAATTTAACAAATCCTTGCGCATACAAATATGTAATGCCCAAGAAGTCACAAAAACTTTAAAACTCTATGGATTCGACTTTATCACGTGTTGGTCTAGTTAACAAGATCTTAAGAATTAAAAATCTAAATTTACATTTTTTTACATTTTCACACCATTATAGGTTTTCATATTTGATTTCTCGCCACACCAAAACACTAATCTAAGGTCCGAGCTCCTCCCTATTACTGTCCACAACCCACGCCTACAATCTTCATCTATTATTTCTTTCCGAGTAGTCTTTATACATAGTAAAATTAAAAATTATAAAGTTTTACTTCGTGTTCCGCAAACACTACTAAATTATTTGTACCTTTTAAAATCTAAAACTAAACATTTGTAACAAAAAAAATAACAATAATTTACTTCAAGCCTACGTGGAGACAAAGGATTTCCCATGAGGATGCAATATTAACATGAATCATAAATATGTGTCAAGATATATGGTATATAAATGCGCACTTTACACGGGACCAGTAAACCTGAACAGTTTCTTGTTCAGAAATTATTTTGTACACGCCTATTGCGGCATGTACCGTCGTCAAAAGACAGATACGCCTAATATGTATATATTTTTAGTGTTGATCGTCCAAGTCAAGTTATTATCACATGATTGCACACAGAAATTATTAAAATAGCTTTTTTAAATGAAAAATATAATTTTTTTTAAAAAGCATTCAATATATATATCAATACTTACCTAACCATTACATGTCATAAAAAAAAACAATAACTGTCCATGCCAGCCACCTGACTCATGTTTCCTATTACCATTCCAGTTCTCTTGTATTAAAGCCCGGACAGTTTGCAAACTGGACAAGTAACTGTACAGTTCTCTGTTCATGTAAAGTGCGCAATTTAAAAAAAACCATAAAGCCTAGTAAAGATGAGTACATAATGCCATTATCGTCGTCGACAAAATATTGTAAAAAAAATTATAATGAAAACTAACATTCTCTAAGCTCCGAACATGTTAAGTTAACTAGACAAGCTATTTCGAAGGGAACTGTCCAAAATTTTTATGTTTTATTCATTTGGTATTTGCAGTGAAACCAGGGACAACTATAATCTATCTTCCACTAATTCTAATACATTACAATCATATCTGTTTGACTCTAACAAGTTGAAATTGAGACATTTTCTAAAATCGACATGACAACATGTCACAATTTGTTCCGTAAACTTTAATAGATTACATAACCTCTGAAAAATGCATGGTTTTAGTGTGTTTTGTCTCCACACCAGAGAACTTAACTGTTTCTGAGATTGAAAAAATTAATAGAATAGCATATGTGCTGTAATGCTAATTCTTTTAGTACAAAAAACTAAATACTCTCTCGCATTGCGACCGTCGACCGAAAATTATTGCACAATTCGACCTAATAATTACGCATACGAAAGAATACTAATAGTTGTTTTTGGTCGATCGCTGAGAATTAAAAGGTAGCGATAAGTTAAATTACTAATCCAGATAGATGCCTGTTGTGAAAGTTGTTTCCGGAACCGGACAGGATTCCGTCCTGTACGTGTGTAATAGAGCCGTCCTTCATCTCTACGTAATTTATCAAGTTAAGACGTCTAACATTGTGAATCTATTTGTCTGTTGTAACTGCATAAAAATAACATCACAATAGTTAATGTCCAATTGTAATCTCTACACTCTTTCGTACGTCGAAGATTTCGGAAAGTTACCGAAGTACTAGTAAGCGTCGCGTTGTATGAATGAAAGAAGAACACAGTGACCTTACTTCACTCTCAAGTTTTCAGTAGAACTTCACAAACGTTTAATACAACTTACCATCAATAAATTCCGTATCCGTACGGCACTGCATTGGAACCCAATTTTTGCAGTGTATCTTGACCATTAATTAATTGAAAGGCGCGAGGATTATCTCAAACTTAACAAACATCAATAATCGTGATCGTTTCCGCGCGAGCCTAACATTGAAAAATCGTCCTCACAAATTAGTTCACACACCTGCATACAATGACCCTCATTCGAGGAGCCTGCAAACCAGTTTTATCGGTACTTTTATCCTTGTTAGTCCTTCGTGCTTCCCGAATATTTTTCTTCAGGTAAATACTTGTTTCTACAAACAGGCCACTACAACGCCAACCGTGCCCTCAGGTTTATATGGTATGGATAATGCCATACGCAGGGAGAAATAACGAAATAAAATCATGTATTTTTATTGAGTTTTAGTTACACCATCCTGCTCTATTTTGTGTCACCAAGATTTCGGGAAATGTTTAAAATAAACATATAAAGCAACTTAAAAAAAAATGCTAAAATACATTTAACAGATGTTTGTTAAGCTTTTTTAAGTTTATGAACACAAAACTTCACCTAGACTGGTAGCAGGAATATTGACACCTAGTAAGTCTACAGTCCATACAATTATTACACTCTACATTCGATATATCGAAGCTCCTAGTCCCTAAAACATTTTTTGTACAAGTGCAAAATTTCATAAATTCGATAAAATTAAATAAAAAGAAACCTTTACAGTTCCCATGATATAACTAAAAAATTTCCTACTAGGGGCTGCTTTCCAAATATTCGGAATTAAGCGGTGCAGATAAAGCAGGAAACAAGTTACGTCGGAGCGGGACTCTAAACCTGAGAGATTCCGTCCGAATCCTGCGAATCTACCACTAACTACGACCCCTGTGCTTATCTATTTACTCGTACGAACTTAAAACTATTAGTGATATATTCTAATCTACTTTTATTTTAAAAAATCATCTAGGTACATAGACTACTTTTATTAATAAGATTTTAGACTCCTAATATTAGGTAACTTGGATTTCTCGCTTAAGAAATTCTGACCATGAGTTTATTTCTCACAACCTACTCGTACATACAGCAAGATAATCAGTCTTTGGGCTATGATTTTGCAGAGGCCAACGTTTAAATCAACGTAAAATAAAAAAAATTTTTCTTAGACAGAGGCAGCACTGTTAGTATATTTAAACACAAAAACGCATTCCTAATACCATGAAATTTTATGCTGTTTTTCGTAAACACTTTTTCCTGTCATGTGGTCCCCACGCGAAGGTGACAACTGCTGGATAATTATGCACCCCCCTTTTAATATTGTGTCGCAGTCCACAGACAACCTTCACGTGACAGCTCCAACGGTCATTGCTGAAGAAGAGGAAGCAAGTGGTGTCGATGTGACATTAATATACACCGTCTAAACCAAACTCGATGTACAAGAGGAAACCAGTGGAATCTACATCATATTTGAGTGGATTTTGTAGAATTATATTAATTATGATTTGACCCATCGTTTACGAGAAAAAAGATTAAAGAAATATCTAATTTCTCAGATAAAAAATATAACGGTACCCTCTTTTGTACTTGTTTCAATTGTCAAAACGTACAAAAAAAGTTGAGCCAAAATTAAACCAAATAGTAATGAAAGCTCGTAGCATAGTGGTATAATATTTCCTCTTCATTGTCTTTAGAAAATTATCCACTTAGGTTTTTTTTGTCTAAACATGAATACCTAGTTAAATTTAGTATTTCTCTAACTCTTGCCTTCGTGTCAATCACTATAAATAAGTAACATAAAATTTCCTAACGGTTTTTTCGTTTTGTATCAAAATTTGTATATCCGGTGTATATTAAAAAAAAACTACTACATGTTAATCATTTTGCAACCTAAAACGAAAAAAAATGCAACGAACTAGATTAAAACCATTATCTGTACTTAAACTATAAGCTTCCTATTAATACGAGTTAATATGAATCCCAAGTCACAAACTTATAATTTCGTCTAAATTAATCACTACGATTAATCACACCCGTACTTTTTAAAGTAAACTTAATATAATTAAGGTAAATTATGTGATAATTAAAACCGAAATGTGTTGTTACAGCTGTTAATGGTGTAAAAAGATTGTGTTCTAGAAATGGTTAATTTATTAAATCGCTGTCTGAACGATTGGTGCAGATGAAACAAATTTTTTTACGCAGAATAAAATCCTGGGAACAATTACCAACTTTCTCATCATGAAAGTTTTGACGTGATACTTGTTTTCCTAACGCCAACTAAAACAAATTAATGCAAGACTCCCTATAGTATGTTAAGATCATTGATTTATAATACACTTATATCTCCCTATGCAGAGTAATTATTTAGAAAAAGTAATGACAGCCACCGAAGGATTCCGCACCTCAAAACACTTACAACGGGTCGAGCCTATCAGAGCCCATTCCGTCTGGCCGGCAAGCATCCGTCCCCACACACCGCCAAAAGGTATGGGTATATATAAAGCGTAACAGTAACATTATACAATACTAACCCCGTTCTTACAGGAGCGTTCATGAATATTACCATGAATCTAAAATG
Source organism: Micrasema minimum (assembly GCA_022494985.1). Taxonomy (NCBI): domain Eukaryota; kingdom Metazoa; phylum Arthropoda; class Insecta; order Trichoptera; family Brachycentridae; genus Micrasema; species Micrasema minimum. Next base: position 27,338 of record JAGVSP010002553.1, read on the forward strand.
ACTTTTTTTTTTCTTGTGACGGGCTGTGGCCTATTATTTAAGAAGAAAACTTTCTTTGAATAATAATTATTTTAGGGCTATGTGAACAAATCTATATAAACACTTAAGCTAACTTTATATGGCGCAGTTTACTACACAGTTTCCAGTGCAGTCCTGAAAAACGGTCCCGTAATAAAGCTAAAACTGCATAAAAAACAGTGTGCTAGTGTCAGATTTAAGCTGACATGACAGTCAATTTTTTTTATGTAAAAACGAATTAATGTAGACAATGTGTTTATGTAATGCTTTTAAATACGTAAAAAAACCAATAACATATAATACATCATTAGCTAAAATATACAATATCCTGAGAGGCAACATAAGACAATAACTATCAATCGCGTTTTCAAAAATCCACATATATAGCGTGTTCAATTGACAGAAGTTATTGACAGACTGCACAGTTTCTGAACAAGAAACTGTGTATATTTTCTGAACAAGAAACTTTCCATATAAAGTGGGCCTTACATGTGGAAATTACAACCATCTTTTTGGTTGATTTTATTCGTACTTTTTACAACGGTTTTACTACACAGGAAGCATGTCGGAATGTTTTCTGAGACGTCCTGACTAACGGCGGCGGTTAAGAGAAATACTGAATTACGCGTCTGGCGGATTGGACGTTTGGCGGAGTTGAAGTGCATTAATTTTTTAGTTTTTTCAGTCAAAAATCTAAGTGTATTAAAAATCAATGGTTATGAACTATAAATAAAACGAATATATTGGGTTTTATATTCAATTAAGAACATAAAATACCTTTAATAATATACAATCACCATTGTTTAATTCTAGAATAAATATTAATAATTATGATTATTAGTTATTTTTATACTAATTTAATATGTTGTCGATTTCCATACCGGATGTGAGAAGACACAGTATACTATACCGAATCAAACAAAACGTTAAAATTTTAAAATTCAAAGCATTACATTTAATTGAGCCATTCTTCGAACTGTCGATGTCGCGTCGCATCTCATCGCATCATGTAAAATACTCATCTATTATATTAATCAAGATATTATGTTCATGTCTCTCAATGAACATTTTATCCTAAAACATTATAGAGCCTGCATCTGTATTTTTATTACACTTTTATTGATTCTTCGAAAAATAATTTCAGAGAAGTGCTAGTTGACAGCATAACGACCCTCTGCGTAACTCACTACCATCACTTAAGCATTCTACGCCACACCTAGATATCCGACGTCACGACGTTTCAAAGTGGTGAGTGTATTCTGGAGTCTTATAAACGGAGGAAATAGATAATAAGTTGGGTTAAGAAATTAACCTAAGCGTAATCTTTTAAGAAAATTTGTATGGAAAAACGCCCCTACTAGTGAATATCTTTTTCAAAGATTTATAAGCCTATTTTTTTCTTATTTTGTTTAGTTTGAAACAGATACATTTAGTTATCATGAAAATGCTCGTCATTTATTATTATGTATCAATTTAGTAAGGAGGTAAATGTTACTAACTTATTGATTTAAGTAAACGTATAACCTATAAGCATGTGTAAGGCATATAAAATTTACATAAAAAAAAAAAAGATTCAAATTTATTGAGTGCTAGAAAAACTGCATTGTCACAACTTATTTTATTATCAATAATGACTAAATAACAAAGTATCAATAAATTACAAAACAACGTTCATGATTACAAATAAACAATAGATTTAGGATAAACGCTTAAAAACTACATTTAATTAGGGTTTTTATGAACACTGAGGTGATCGAATTTAGAATTAAGGTTTTGAACCCAATCCTTTTTGTACGGCACTGGTATAAAAAATCGTTTACTCTACGTAACTAATGACGTTGACGTAGTTAAATACGTCAATAATGAATTTTAATTAATATATTTCCAAACAGATTATCGTCTAATAGTATATGAATGACTATTATTAAATACCAAGCAATAATTAAACATGAGAAATAAAGCATTGTGAATCGTACAATTTATTTCAAAATACGAGTATATTCTCGCAATACTTGCAGTTAGAATCTTCTCGCGAGAAGGTTTGTATTCTATTAGAGTTTTTTTGGGACATAAGTCATTTTTTTTATAATCCACAGATGCATTGGAAAGCAAATAAAATATAAAAGTATATTATTTTAAATACAAAACGCCAGTGTTAGCTCTTCAGTGAATTTAGTATTTCAGTTTAAAATTGTTTGGAATGAAACAGTGATATGAATTCAATAATAAAAATAATATCGTTGATATCAAGCTTAGTTCTGAGACTCGCCTTAAGTTCGGAGTCTCTTTGGAGTAGAAAATCCATCAAGCTATTTGTTCATGTTTTGTTGCGGAAACAAAGTTTTATTCTGGAGAATGAAACTGGTCCAATCACGGATTTATGCGGAATTTTAAATTTTTGCGTAAGTTTCGCTCATAACAATATAAATTTAACTACTATCATTATTATTACAAATATTATTTTGTAGCAGAAATACAGTTTTACAGTTGTATTATAACAATTTAATAATCATGTCTAATTTATTGTTTATAAAATTTAATTTATTACTATTATTTCAATTGGTGACGAAATAAAAAATATAGCACGCCAGTAACGCTGGCCATTTGCTCGATCACAGATCAGTACCGATTCTGGTTTTAATAAGCGACGTTGATAACGATTTTCTTACCATGGATGTTTTAACGTTTTCGCGATCACAATGGAACACGCGTTAAAATTTATCGATCGGGATTATTAAACGAGCACATACTAGTCGCGAGCGCCAGTTTCCCGAGATATATCTTATTTGCACAAATCTTCATTCAATCTTTATTATAATTTAGCCGGTTTTCGGCAAGCCAATATTGAGAAAAAGCCGTCGAAATAATAAAAATCCGACCAAGCGCGATGATTTGACATTTGACATAAGGCCGCGATATATAGCCTAGTTCGGCTCCGCTCGGCTCCGCTCGGCTCAGATCGTCAATGCTCGCGGTATTAAAACGTTATGTCATTGGGGATCGCTCAAATCGTTAGCAATAGCACGTGAATAGCACGCTTTTAACTACGTCGATAGTTATCTGTGTTGAGCTAATGATACGACTTTAAGGTTATGTGGATATAAAAATAAATTCTGATAAAAAAAGTGTATTCAATTGGTGAAGGACTAAAAGAATGCGCATATTTTTTATATTCAGGTTTCTGTAGTCGATTTTTTTCGTCGACAAAAGAACGGCTCAGTTGTGTAAATATCAGTAAATATGCCTATATTATTTATTATAAGCAGAGACGGAATAAGTTGTTTGGGCGCGTATATTGTATATTATGTAGATATAAGTACCAACATATACAATATTTGTACCTAGATCAGTACCAGAGTCCGACCAACAAACCGTTGTTTTGAAGATACGGCTTTGAATTGAAAACTGTTTAATTAAAATAAATATTGCTTAAAGCATGGCATCGAATAATAAAGGCCCATTCTTCGGTCCAAAATCAATTAACTTGATAATAAATTATATTTATAAATTTATTTTATATTTTTTTGTATATAAAGTTATAAATAATGTAATTGAGAGCCCCTATCTTCTAGAGCAGATACCTCTTCAATTGTCCAATTAGACTCACTAGACAATGTCATTCAACTTTTTTATAATTTAGCACCATCAAATAATTATTTAAAAAAATTCTTTTATAAATCGTAGTTTGTGCGAAATTCAATGAATACTGTAGTTGTCTTGACATTTTTAACATCAGACTACCCAATTTCAAATTAAAATTATTTGAAATCTTATAGACTGTAAAAGGTAATCCTATTCCTATATCCCAGTCATCTCCTTTTCCTTTTTACCTATCCCTATCATCCTATCCTTCCCTCAAACCTAACTCTTTATTTTTATTTCTTATATTTCTTTTTTCTATTGAATTGTATACTTGTGAAAAACTATAATTGGTAATCATGCTAATTTTTTTTTTTTTGTATACTACGTTCATGTATCGATACTGTTGTTTTTCCCATAAATAAATAAAATAAAAATAATATTGTGTAAATAGAATCATTTATAAAATATATAATTGTCCGCTTCGTAGCAGGGTGGTTACCATGCACGAGGTCGCGGGCACATTCGGCTACCATGCACGATGTTGCGGGTTCGATTCCCGTAGGGGGTCAACATGAAATATTTATTTAGATGTGATTTTCATATCATTACTTCATTTGTGATACCTTGTATTGGTTCTGAAGCGTAAGAGTGATCATCTAACCTTCATGTAATAAAATTATCAAGATACGCTGCACTTGGTATAACAATGCAGTGCCCTATGCACCATTGGGTGCGAATAATGAAAAGTAGTAGTAGTAAAAGTAAATAATGGAATATTTTCAGGGGCAAGATGAAAACAGTTTTAAATATACGATAACTGACAGTTATTAAGGTTTTTTTCTTTTATGGAAAAGAAAGACAATAAAAAAATCTGGTACGCTAATTCCCTAGAAATTTGGCGTACTCTTCAATTACTGATTGTTTTTTATTCTGCCGCAACCTTTAAGTAATCTTAAATATTTTAAGAAATTGAAAAAAAATTGGCTTCCAATTTTTTTCTTGAGAAATCATATCATTTTTAAAAAATCGAACGATGTATTTTCGTGGAAAATATTTTTGTGTATGTATTCCCGAAGCTTTAAAAACCTAGAAATATTGAAATCCTGAAGCCTAAAATACAGATTTTCCAAAAGCTTTTTAACAATTTGAAATAATATTATTTCCAGATTCCACTACGCTACGCTTAAGCTTGCGGAGAAAGCTCTGATTTATTTCTAGAAAACATTCCTCTCAAGAGTCCCAACTGAGTGTATTTAAAGAAACATGTTTCAATTTATAATTAGATCGTAAATTTCTTCATCTCTTTAGTTTGATGTGTCACATTATTTTTCCCAATGTCAGTGTCTACCTTTCTTCAATAAGGATTTATTTGCTTGACATGAATATTATTTAGATTAATATATAAAATTCAACACACTTACTTTATCCCAAATCGCGGTGCAATTCGCAATCAATCTCTGCTAAGAGATTTCTTTAATTTTAAAGCATTTTTATTTTATTGTCATAAAATATTACAACAGCCTTCTACACGAATGCTGAAATCCAATTGATAAATGCATTTAATATTCTTTCAGGAAGTATAGTAGTTTTATTAAGATTTCAGCAGACGTTATATCCGCCTTAGGCCTTACGATAACATGACTTATTATGAATTCTTATTCCGTCATGTATATTAATATTGTTAGCATAACTGCATCAATGCGACAACATAATATGCCTTTGTTGTTAATAATCCGGTATCTTTACATTATAACAGTTTTCGGTGTATGTTACAGGAAAATCAGAGTTTTTGAAGAGTCTGTAAATATGAAACGATAAAAGCCATGATAAATTATAATTTTTGTTTTTTTGGGTTACATGTAGGTACCTCTTATGTTTTTTGCATGTGCATAAAACAATTCAAGTAATTAAAGTATTTTTTATAATTAAAAAAATGAGTTAGTTTTTTTTTGTTTTATTATTATCATATTTATTTAGTACTATATAATTTTTACATAGACTAATATTATTACATTACACTTCATTATTTTTTTTTTCCTAACCATTCTTATCCTACTTAATACATTTTTCAATTTAGCTATAATATAATACCTACACTAATATTTTTTTTCATTTAACCCTAAATAACTTCACATTTTGTTCATTTCCCTATTCATCAGGAATCTCCTCATACATTTTAATGCCCCTTATATATTAGACAATTCTGTGACATAGCTTTTCTTTTCTTTTTTAATCTTATATTTTTTTAAACCTCTTGTTGCATATTTATGAAAAAAGTTATTGTTTTTTAGTTATTTTAATTATATATATGTTTTTGTTTTGTAACAAACATTGTAAAGCGACATTTAATAATTTATTTAAGATTTGAAAAATACAAACGTAGTTTTATGTATTTACTTGTCATACGATTCTAATTAGGTTCTGTATGGTCGAAATTACAAAATAGTTAAATCATAGGAATTACACATCACACATTTTTTTAAAAATTTTCTACACCCTAATACGCTTTCTGTGTGGTGCAATTGGTATAATATTAGTAGGTACCTGATTGATTTCCGATTAATATAAATGAACAAGTCGACCCCAGTAAAATTTCCCACGAACAAGCTCTACCGATAACAGGTTTCAACATGTCCTAACCTGAAGATATCCTATATTTTAATTTGTATTCCTTGTGCTCGCGTTCAAACAAGATGCAAAAACTTTTACCTGTTCTGTGTTGTGTAATAAGTAATAAGGGCTCGTTTTTTCGAGCCGATCGGTATGAGCAATAAGCATTGATTTATCAATACACTTAGATTTGAACTGACCCAAAAAAATTAATGACACTTCAACTCCGCCAAAACCTCCAACTCCGCCTGACGCGTATTCAGTATTTCTTTAACCGCCGGCCGAGTCGGACGTTCAGAAAACATTCCGAAATGCCTTCCTGTGTAGTAAAACCGTGTAAAAAACGTACGGATAAAATTAACAAAAAAAATATGGTGTAACTTTCCACATGTAAGTGTTTATTTCTATTTGTTTACATAGCCTAAAAATAATTATTATTCAAAGAAAGTTTTTCTTCTTAAATAATAGCCTAAAAAAAAAATCATTTTAGATTCATGGTAAAATTCATGAACGCTCCTCGTAAGGTACGGGTTAGTATTGTATACTGTTACTGTAACCCTATATATAGCCCCATACCTTTTGCGGTGTGTGGGCGGATGCTTGCCGGCAGTCGAAGGGCTCTGATAGGTCGACCCGTGTAAGTGTATTGAGGTGCGGAATCTTCGTGTCAATATTTACTCTGCAAGGCAGATCTAAGTGTATTATAAATCAATGGCAATAAATAATATTCGTTTGCAATTTCAATATTTTATCACATATATTATAAGTCAGCAGTCGGGGAAAAATAAACGTATTTTTTCTTATTATTTGTTTTTAAAAAAATTGTCTTTGTTCTGGTTTATTCTACAAGAGATCTAAAGATTCCGGTCTCAAAGTGTTGGTGATAGGATGAATTATTCTTTATAGATCTTCAAAGCTTGTTATTTTTTGCTTGGCCGATACCTCTGTACGTGTGTTTTTAAATTGGTGCGGTTGAATAACATTTTTATTGAGCTTTTTAATGTTGTTTGGTTGTTTCTTCGATCAATCAGAAAGGAAAAAAATAATTACACAAATTACATACATGGCGTATTCAGCACTATTTAATATGATTTCCATTTATATTCATTTATTTTATATTTTGACGGTCAAGTCCATTTTGACATATAAAAATACGCGTTATTTAACAAAAAAGCAGAAAATAATGTGACAGAATATTATTAATCGGTAAAGCTAATATTTTCTATTTTTATTTATTTTTTATTTATAAAAAAAATAACATTACATAGGAAAAAAAAAAAAAAAAAAATTTTTTTTTTTCTTTTTCAATCTAATGCTCCCTAGGAGTTTTAACACAATATACAATAAGAATAACAATAAAATGTGTTACAATTGAAACATCGTGCATTGCTATCAACCAACGTATCTACATAAAATATGTAAATGACGTGTTATGACATCATACGATTAATTACTATCAAAGATATTTTAATGATTGACGTCAATATAGGCGTCATAAATGCGATATAACTAAAATGTACATAGATATATTGGTGATCCCAATTCGAGCATTATGCATTTCTTATTACTTTGATTGAATTGTAAACGACAAATAAACACACCACACACCGATCAAATTTGAGAACTTATGTCGAATAATGATTAATAGTGTTGTTAAAATTAAACTTGAGACCTTAATAATTCACGTTGGATCAACGTGTGCGACTCTAATTAACCTTATTTCGCCCTCGGAGAATCAAATAGTATCTCATATTATACAAATTGTATAATATGAGTAATAATGTGGGTATTGCCTTCACCTAAATCAGTAAAAATTTAAATTAAAGGCGTATAACTATATCGCAAAAATACTAAATTTTGCAAAGGACTGTATCTGAGGGCCAAAAAGTCACATTTTCAAAATGATCATTTTTCAAAAGACGCGTTTTAGTGATTCATAAGCGCACTTTGTACGGGACAGAAAACTGTACAGTTTCTTGTTCAGTTTGCAAACTGTTCCTTATAAAGCGAAAACTGTATGGAATATTGAATAGTCGGCGCCACGTTTGGCTGACCTGACAGTTAATGTTTATATATAAACGTTTAAGTAGATATTGATACATTGAATGCTTTTAAAAACGTAAAAAACAAATTTTAACATATTAACATTATTAGCTATATTAACTATTTCCCGTGTGCAAACATACAATAGTAACTTACGAACTCGCTTAAAAAATACACATATTTGGCATGTCTTTTGACAGACTGTACAGTTTTCTGAACAAGAAACTGTACCGTATAAAGTGCTCTTTATTCAGTATACGGAATAAAAAAGCATGGTTTGTATGGCTTCTTTGTAATAATTTGATTGAAAATCGGCGATTCCGAGGAGACGATCTTGATATAATTTGCACGTAGGCAATTTGAAACGGAAATCCTACCTACTATGTTTTAATTATTGTAAATATTGTAAAAATATTGTAAAAATGAAGTATGGTCAATACACAGAAATGCCCGAAGCCTGTATTATAATAACACGTACGTAATAATATATATATATATTTTTAAAGTTCTCTAGAATTTGCTTATTTTTTTTGTATTTTGAAGTGATACGTACTACCTACCTACGAAATTGATTGACCGAGATTTGGGTTTAAGCTAATTTTTGTCAATGACCTTATCTTGATAGATTTATTATTAACCCACCTAGTAACCTATGTTAAGGTTCTTGGCCGACCATTTGAAGGCGATATCAACTTTTTAACAACATGTAGTTAAACAGCAGGTATTATCAATTTTATTGATCAAGTTCATTTTTATTATATTTATGATAATAAAATATACGCTTGCATTTCATTAAAGTAAAAAGAAGAATATTATGAAATTTATGTTAGAAGCACTCACTTTGTAGTTATTCAGTATAAACTATTTAAATAAAATAAAAAGTTGTTTTTAACTTCTTTTTATTAATTTAACTCCCGACTGGTTTCAAGGCAACACGTGTCTCTTTATCAAGGGTACAAGAATGAATAAAATTGGATAATGAAATTGTGTCAGTGCATATGTTCAATCTTATCATATATGTATCTTTAATATTATTTATGTAATTAATAAAAAAAAAAATAATACAAAATATTTCGATACTATCACCTTTCAGAAAACCATTTTTTCATGAACCTGAAACATTCGATATCTTATTACAGGATTAACCAATATGGTGTTTTGTTTTCATTTAAAAGTAATTTGATTCGTGGTTTTGACTAGAAAAAGGGTAGTTACGTAAAAATCACTTTACCATTGACTTTGGAATATACATGAGAACTAGTGAATGATCACTTAGGCTTAGGATGGAGCCATTTTGCGGAATTCATATGCTCCAAATAAGAGCGGATATGGGTTGATGCTTGTTTTTATTAAAAGCTTCTATATAATGAGTAAAATATAAATAATAAAAAATTTAGAAAATGATTTTTGCACTCGCGTTCAAGATTGTATCGTCGCCCTCATGAAAAAACACACCGAATGCAGTTTTTGTCAAAATCAAAGTTATTAACACCGGGAAACTTGTAATATAAGTGAAAAAGTCTCAAAAATTCTACCTTTAAAAATGTTGAAATTTCGCATTTTCGGAATTATTACAATTTTTATTTTGGAACATTTCATGTTTTAAATGTGTGAAATCACAAACTTCAATAGGAGCAACAAATCAGTGAAATCCGTTATCTCCCATGTTTCGTAGTTTCATAAAATTAGAGCGATTAGAAAATTATTTTTAAAAAGTTTAATACGCTTACAATGTAAGTTTTGTCACTTAGTGAGGTTTCCACGAGGGCAACGATTTAGTAAAAATGTAAAATACGTAATATTATGTAGTTCGCCGAGCAAAATGTGTTGGTGGAGTGTGTAACTTGGGAACAGCGCGGTGCTGTAATTCTCACGGAAGGCTGACGACCGCGACCTAGCAACAGGCAACAGGCACCGGGCACCAGGCACCAGGCACCGAGCGATAGACGACCGGCCGCGGCGTGGGGCAGGTCAGGGCAGCCGGCAGCGAAACAAAAACTCTGGACAAAGGACCTTTGTTGGCCGGTCGTTTCAGCGAATTCTCAGACATGTGCTTCTGAGATTATTATATTGTATTATAAATGGAGTAAAAAACTCGTAGTACAACCCGAAATCTGGCGAATCTACATCATAATATTTGAATGTGTAATACTTATGACTTTTATAATCTGAGCTTGAAAAAAAAAAATTCTTCTTCTCATAAACGCTTTCATTAGTACATCAAAACGCACCTTCAGGACGAAAATGACCTAATAAAAAAAAAGGCCGTATTGATATATCATCATAAAAGACTGAAAAAATAACATTATACATAATTTAGTATTTATTTTATATTTTATTTTAACACTGAAAGGTACATAATTTCCTATGAAAAATAAGAAGAAATCGATATGACCAAATGCGATGGTGTTTATTTGCTTCTACTGAGAATTTCTGAAAATTTGGTATTTTGAATTAGGTCGTTTTCGTCCTGAAGGTGCGATATTAAGTAAAATTACATTGAAATGCAGTTTCGTATGATTGTTTTATTTAATTTTTTTTTATTTATTTATTTATTCTAATATTATCCACGCCCAAAGGGCTTTTAAATTACATTATTATAGTATAATAAGAAATAAAAAGTAGGTAGTAGGTAATACATTCTGGTGTAAAATATTCAATATTCAATAGGAGACTTAACTTTAAATTTAAATAAAACGGTTGATAAATAAACAGTACATTTATTAGATAAATAGACAGAAGAAAAAGAAACTTAAAACAAGATTTATAAAATAAGTAAAATGTAAAGTGCTTTAAAAATTACCAATCGTGAAATGGACGACAAACCAAAAATTAATAAAAATTATATTGTAATAATAATAATAATAAATACTAATACTATTGCTACAAATACTGCTATAAAATACTTATACTAAATATATCTTCAAAAGATCACTCCGTCTCTAGTGCTCTAACAATATTCGTCCTGAAGCCAGACACAGAACAACAAAATATATCCACATCACTGAATAAATTGCTATGCAACATTTGAATTGGCGAATAAAAGTATTAGTTATCCAGCATACTTTTGTGTGGAATAGCTCTGTGTGTCTGGTAGAACGGGAAGTCGCTCGGAATGAAATAAGGTTTATCAAATCCAATACATCAAGTCTATTATTTATGATTTTGTACAATACCATAAGATCATTTACAGTCCTATCTGATATAATTTACTTAATTTAAGAAAATCTATTAAAAATGATAATTTATTTGTTCTATGTGAATTGAAAGTTTGAAGTTTATAAATTTCAAAAGTTTTAATTGAACCCACTCCAATGTCGTTTTATGATCAGTAAAATGGCGACTATATTGTGGAATCATACTCCAAGTTGCTTCTGACCAGTAGGATTTTAAAGGAATCAGGAGAGTTAAAACCTTTAACCGTTCTCAGAATGAATCCCAGGAACTTCAATGCCTTATTAGAGATCTTATTTATATGAGGGACAAACGTTAGACCTTCATCGAAAATTATGCCATACAACGATCGTTGTAGTATGCGCACTTGCACCCATCTTCATTCTGATTAAATGCCCGCTAAATTATCGGCTGATAGAAAGTCTGTAGTAGTTCTTAATGTTCAATAATGCAATTTCAACCAATCGGGAGTTGACAATCCAAGCTGAGCGGGGCATGCCATTTTTTTATTGTTTTGTAACATGACAGTAACTTTTAGCTTACTTTTACTTGAAATATTTTGTACTAACCACTTTATAAACCTTTAGTACCCAATCAGATCTGAAAATCTAATCTTATCAAAACAAACACATGTTATGGGTACACAAACAACAAGCGTGTTGCTTATCGTTTAAAGCAGGAATGCTCCAATCTCCCAATGTGTGTCTTTGAGTGAAAACGATTTTTTTGGCGACAAATATATTGATTTGTTTGTCACTGTGAATTGTACCACTTGTCACTTGTCATACAACACGCAAAGTGTCATTTACAAACATCTCAATAACAAGAAACTGAAGAAATGAATGTTTAATGTTTACACGGTGTTATTGTGAAAGGGAGTTGACCGCTTAACACTGACGCGTGACGTCCTGACGTGATAATCAATTTTCATGATAAATTGTTTTACATTATATTATTTGTAGGTTTAACTTATAACTTGTATCTTAGTTTTTTTTTTTCAGTACAAAAGTTTTCTGATAATAATGTAGAGTTCTTCTGTTTTATCAAAAGTAATATCTTAAGTAAATAATATCTGTCCCTGAGAGCTAAAAAGCATCATCTTTGAAAAAACATCGTTTTTCAGGTGACGCATATTACCCAGTAATATTCAGCCGTAGTTTGCTGTACGGATATAAATGTCCAACTTATTTTATTTTACATTAGTGTAAAAACAAATTATCTGAGGAAATATATCATGCTACAAACAATTTACATCATTCAGTGTGTACGTGGATGGACAGACTTTAATTTAATTGGGTTATTTTCGGTTTTTTTTTATTTTTGATTTAAAAAAATTGATTGAAAAATTACAATATCAAGGGATTTTTTTACATTTTTACGATGTCATACGAGTTTTCTAGCGTGGTTTGAAATAGCACCTTTTCAAATCTTTCAAATTTGGCGCGCATGCGGTGTGACATCACAGCAATGTAGGCGCTCACTGCGGAATGATTTTCACGCCTTTCACGGTAGACGGGAATGACTCCATTAGCCAATAACGGGCGTTAAAAATCATTCGTATTTTCGTGTTTTTAAAACATAAATTTATAAATGAAAACAACATTTTTGATCATTGTGTTTTATATCGTTGGAATTGTAAAACTATACTTTAAATATTTATAACGTTTTCAAGAATATTTATGCTATCGGGAAGAACCCTATTCACCCTTTATATTTATGCACGTGCACATCAGCTGACCAGCTCTCCATTATTTGTTGTCGTCACGCTACAAGCATCAGACGAAATATAATACGTGCGCTAAAAATATAACTATCCTTATTAAATGTGTCATTTGGTTTTGATTTTCTTTTCAAAGGACACCGAACATTTGTTGGTAAATTTTTACAATAACGGCTCTGATTATTATTATATCAAGTATCATGTGTCGAGTCTCACGACAAGACTAAACAAAATTAACGCGTGCCGATAAAGTAATTATTCAAGGGCAGTGAGATATAAAGGTTGTTATATCTAACTCCAGTGATCAAATACTTCTTACGATTTGCGAGTGATAAAATTATCTAAAACTAATTAAAAAGCAATTTATTTATTTATCGAAGATGCTTATTTTTGTAAATAAAATGCTATTGGTACTCGTAGAAACTTCTTTGCTAACTTCAAAGCGTTCAATATTGTGTAGGTATAAAATTATTATAACTAACTAACTAACTAACCATCACGAGAGGATAGAACCCCAGTCCACTCTGTCCTGACATACTTCCTTTGCTTCATCTACATTTACACATTTTCTCATGCACATACGCCGATTATTCCGACTTTTCACATGTTCACTTTCAAGTACTTGTCGTACTTGGTCATGCCATGTCTTTCTCGGCCTTCCTCGGCTTCTACATCCAGGCTGGTATGTTAACTTTTACAGGAAAATGATAGTATTTATTTAATTTGGTAATAATAAATACTAACGAATTGCTAATTATGTTCCTAAATAAAAACGGTATTAAAACCATTTTTACTTTTTATTCAATTTATTGCTGCAATAAAACGGCGCCATTTGAAAAATCCATAAACGCAGTGTAATTATGTATAATATTTTTTTAGCAGTGAATGTTTAAAAATTATTATTATGTACTTAAATCCGCTTTTGGCCGTCTACTCAACTTTCTTTTAATCAAACACGTGTTTTATGGCAAAAATATACGAAAATGTTAATTCCTAAAGTAAATAAAAACGCTAATGAACTATTGCAAAAAGGCTCTAAATTTCCCTAAACTTTCTAACTAAATACTTCTTATTACAAATATGTGCAACCATATTTGTTATCAGGCAACATACTCGTAAGCGTGCAGAGATAAAATAAAATATCATTTGACCTTTCTGTATTTTCGATACAAATAATATTGATAGTAAAATATTGCTGAAATGACACTTTTTCTAGGAACCAATTTACGTTATCAATGTTTTCAAATGTGTTTCAGTCGGACATTTAGAAAAAAGGAAAACACATTACGAAATGTACTTGAAATAGGTGCTTGATTACTAAATTTTGTGTAAATGTACATTATTTAATACCTACTAATACCAAATTCAGTTTATAATTCATACTAGGTATATATTTAAGTCATGCAAAATAACTGTCATACCGTCAATGTGGTTTACAGTACCTACCTATTTATCACTTTCTAAAAATAATAGTTGTTCAACTAGGGGTGCTAGATATGTTGGAGAAAAAAAAGACAAGTTTTAATTATTTTTAAGATAACAGGTAACTGCCCGATTTATCGAGAGTTTCAAAAGACCTTAAAAATAGTAAACTTACTTTCTCATTTCCATCTAATGCCAAATAACAATGTTTCAGTTTTTCAAATACGAAAATTTTATGCGTGGTAAATATTTTACACGTTACACATTAGCCATTGCGAGTTTAAGTTATCCGTGTACCGACGTTATTTACGAAATATTTATCTTGACTTTCCTGAAGCCGATTATACCTTATATTTGTTTTACATCACTCTATTTACATTTGTACTGAATCCTTGGAAAACATGATGGCACATGACACATGACACCATTTTATTTATTGCGTGGTACTGATTTCTATTTCCTGTTATTATCAGTAAAGTTTATTGTTTTTTCCATCGGCTTAGGTAAAAAAAATAAATCTTTATAGTACTGCCATCTATGGAGAAAACTGTTGACTTATGAAAATTAAACACCTACATAACTCATGTCATTATGAAAAGTGCTTCTATCTGTTGAAACTTTATGGAATCATTTTTCGCAAGCTGCAAGTAGCAAAATTGTTGACATGTTGTACAGAAAGTAATTAATCTTTGAGATATTTCGCCACCAAGGAAAATCCTTAATCTATCTACAATATATACCTACTGAAATAGCAATACTGAAAATTCCATTAATATATTATATTATTGATGTTGTATAATTGTAGTTAAGATTTAATGTAGGATAATATATATTTTTTATAAAAATGTAAAATTTTTCCCTCGGCACGGGGATATCCCAGTAAGGGAACATTTTTTTTTTTTTTAATTCGTTTTTTTAATGTACCTACAAGTTTAAATAAAATAATATGGATAAATATGTAGTACGTATAAAAAAAGATATTTTACATTATAGGAAAATACTTTTGTAATGTTAAACCCGTTTTCCTATTTTTTTGCTATCTATCTGAAAATTAGTTCTGAAGAAAAATACATACGTTTATAAATATAATGAGTACGATTTTATCCCACCTTTTTGTTTCAATTTAAAAAAAAAACATTTTTTAATCACGGCCGAATTCTCTTGGCTAGTGATTCATTTCAAAATATTTTAAAACACTCCACAATAAATTATTGTTTCTGTGATAATCGGAATTGAAGGAAAATATAAAAATATAAAATCCATATTTCTGAATGATATACTTGATTGGAAATCTTTTGATTGGCAATCAGATATAAAAGGTGTGTTATGTGAATGATTATAAAGTCTAATATAATGTTTTTTTTCGTTGCAGGAGGTTGCGCTCTAACAGTGGATTCTCACCACCATTGAGGCTGCTGCTCTGCTGCAGGTTCCTGATGGGTTGAGACGAGCTACATACCATCTGTGGGAGAACCACCGGAGATCTGTAAGATAAAGTTTACCTTCAACAATTTTTCATGTAGCTTCAACTTTATGCAGAAGGAGAAAATGTTTTTGATGAAATTATTCGTTATGTGCCATGTCTCATAAGACCACTAACATCTTATCTAAACATAACATATTTATTTAGAAGCCTACCGCAGAGATATAATTTTTTATGAGCTTTACATTTGCATTGACATTAATAAATGGCTCTAAATTATCTAACTGGCTCTCGGTGCGGTTATCCTCAAAAAAAAATTCATGTTTGACGAGATTCAACTTATGAATGAAGTATTTTGTTTACTATAAGTTGCAACCTGATATTTTCCTTGTGACGCTGCTAGATAAATTAAAAATATAAAATATGTTGATAAATTCTTCTTACCGGTAGCGTATTCAAAGAATAGTTAACGGAGCTATTTATTCATTCATTCACTTATTCTTAAATATACTATCATTGTTTAAACTATTTATAAAGGTTCTACATTTTCAAATTCTGTAAAAATGATTTTTTTTTCAAAATATCACATCGTCTTACGGAGTCAAACACCGAGATTTTAATATTGATTCCATGAATGTAATCGAACTTTTTTTATTTAGGAACTATTATTTTTAATTGATTTTATCTTAAGTGTATGAAAGGTTTTACTGTGTAAACAGTAGTACGTATTATCTACCTACTGCAACTCTTATCTGGGTGGAAATTTTCTACGTTTAATATGACCACTTATCGCTGTTTTGATATTTCATTTGAAAAATTGTAATTATTAATGCTGTTAAATACTTGCCTACAAACTCTTCCCGTTCCAGCTAAAATATTGGAATAGAAATCTTAATTAGCACTGATAAAAAGTTTGAAAAGAGGGTTAAGTGTACGAATACTATTTCGAATACGGGAATTTATAACTAAAAATGCGTGACGAATAATTGAAATTAAAACAATTCATGAAGATATTATTCATTGATTCGGCGTTAACTTTGTGTAGCAACATTGTTAAAATTATTTGAAATAAAAGTACTTTGTTTTTAATAAGACACAGGCGCAATTTTAAATATTATTAGATGAGTGTAATCTCAAATATTACTTGATATTTAGGTTTCATATTTAAAATGTATATTAAAATATTTGAAATATCCTTATTTACATAAAAATGCTAATACAATGAACCAGACATTAATACACAATATACATACTTGCAGTACGGTAGAGCGTAGTACAATAAGAAGCATGTAAGGCTTTTACTAAGCAAACATATGATAACACCGTACAATATTTTTATCTTTGAGAAAAACAGCGGAACACCGAGAAAATCTTCTTCGGACCTACACAGCATTCCAGTCCATAAACGTAACAACATCGTCGAATGTCTTCTTTCACGGCAATTCAAGTGAACAATCTTAAATTAGATTAAAATATCGTGTTATCTTAAATAAATAGTGTTTCTATGATTTCTACGCCTTGAATATATATAGATTGTATTTTTCCAACATAATGTAAGAAAATCGTATGCATTAAATGCCTTCAAGAGATGTGTTCAAAAACTGTGACAATGTCGATTTTAAATAGGGGTGTTAAGAGCACTATGTCCTTTTGTTATTTATTTGGAGAGTCAACGAATATTTTTAAGTGTTTTCTTATAAGTATGAGTTAAAAAGAAGATTATTTAGTGAATCAAATTATGATAACAGTAATAGATTGTAATGAACAACATAAAATGCTAATTAGAACATTGTGTTTTTCGATGGGTTTCGGAACTGTTTTATGATAATTTTCATTGTTTAGTTTGTGTTGTGTAGAATATAAACAAAATGTCCGGTGAAGTTAATTGACAATATTTTGAACAATTTAGAACTCCCGGTGAAGAGGATTTGAAGGTTATTTCGATTTACTTTTATTACTAACTTTTGTTTTTACTCCTAACATCCTATTTTGTTTTAAATTTAGTTAGCAAAAGCCTAATTATGATAATAATCAACTTCATTCTCAGTAACATAAATATTGAAACTTACCTACATATTGCCACATAAATTTCTTCACCAGCTCACAGAATGTGAGTTCTGCGGGATATGACAGCTGAAAAGTTAACAGTAATTAAATAAGGTTTATAATATAATGTTTGTACTATTCCCAAGGGGGTGGCGGTGGTCCTGTTTATGATGTGCTTTTCCCTTGTATATTATTGACATTTTGTACAATCATCAACAATCATCAACAATTATCATATCAATACTCATAAGATAACATGAGATTTTTTTGTAAAAAAAGTGCCGTAGAGGGCTACAATTGTACAGGGCATTGTATTGATGACACTATTAACAAATGTATCGCCACTTCCATGGCAAAACCACCTATCAGAATAATACTAGCAATTTTACACGGGTAGTTTATGATACGGTATTTACCTCTCCATAAAAAAAAACAAACCGATATTCGTTTCGATAAGCTCAATTAAAGCATTTTTAGACGTAAAATTCTTTACTCAACTAATAACTTCCAAAAGTATATTAATATTAAATTTATACATTACAAAACTTTTTGCTTTAATGAAAAATTTTTTTTACACTAAATTTTTTGCTGAAATTTTGGATAAAACTTGTTTTTTAGAATAAAAGATTTGTAAGTTAAGAAAAAGTCGAAAGTTTGAGAAAATAAAAAGGTTGTAATATAATGATTTATAGTAGAGACAGCTAATAGGTAGATAATACTTATAGGTACATATTTTTATGCATACAGAACGTTCGTCATTGGAAAGTATTTTTGTGTTTCATAGATGACTTTTAGCAGTCTCATATGAAGAAAGTGGGACAATAAGTCAGGTCAGTCACTCGAACTTTGATTCTTTTTTAATTAAAATTATTAATACACATGAATTAGGCGTATTTTTGTCTTTTACAAGAGGAGATAAAACTTCTAAAACAGAAGGTCGCTCCGCCTAATACAAATGTAAATATTTCAGTATAGCTTGCTCAAGCAAACAGCTTTACTGTACAAATTTATTATTTTACAGCGATTCACGTATTTACCTTTGTACATAATATAATACACACATAAAACAGCGTGTCAAGTACTATTTGAATACACCTAACTAAAGGCGACATTAATATATTAGGCGTGCGATACGCTACAGGGGTGACAGAATTCGCAATTTAGATATCATTTTTTCATTGCATAAAAAAATAGAATTAATTAAGAAAGTACCGAACGCATGGCTAATTTTTTTACCAAAAATGGCTTAAGTATGAGATGGCTCTCTAGAGAGAATCTCTAGGTTCGAATCTCACATCGGCACAACTTGTTTCCCGTTTTCTGTCGCAGTTATTTCCGACTATTTGAAAGCAGCCCCAAAAACGAAATATTTGAGTACCTATATCATAAGAACTCAGGGGTTTTTTTAAAATTAAAAATAACTTATAAGTATGTCATAAGGTCAGGTTTTTTCAATTTACCTTTTGACTGGTTAGTTAGTTAGTTACTTTTTTAGAAATTCAAACGGTTCTACCGAAAAGCTTGTTTCCTTTGGTGTATCTCTTTAAAAAAAATGGTCCTCAATTATTGCCTAGTATAATATTGCATTAAAACACATTTATCACAAATTAAATCAGGCACTAGGTTACCGTAAAGTGATTAAATATTTATTAAGATACAGTAGGGACATAATATGTATGTGTATGTGTTGATGTCATCATACATTACATAAAGCTATTTTCTTTTGACACACATAACTGCCATGAACTTGCCGCTCATGCTGCTATTGACTTCTATATCAGAGTACTTTGAATTGTAGCCAAAATGGTATAACATTTGGCAAACTATTCAAAGCGTAGAAATTATATTTAGCTGATATCCGGATATTGCTGAAACTCTGAACAATATACTCGTACTTCCAGTACGAATCTTTTCTGTTTGTGATTATGTTGTGTATAATTATTCGTATAAAATTATAACAAGTTTAAGTATATGAAGTCCCTCCACGATGTTGGACGTAGTTGTTAACTTATTAGTGACGATTTTATGGTTGCTTTTTGATTTTACTAATTTTTCTTCAATATTTTTAAAATATGGATTGATTTTGGTTTCGTAAGCGCAAATTTATTGAAAATGAAATATCCATTTCTGGTGAGTGTTGCCAAATATTCAGATTTAAATTTAACACAAAACATATTATTAGGAGAATGAGAAACATGTGCAAACAAATTCGTAACAACTAATTTACGTGATAATTTATGTAGCTGACAGTTCGAGAGGAGTGAAATCGTCAGTGGCTAAACATAAATTTACGAGTAACTGCACTTTCTTTTCGTTATACCTGCATAAGTTAGTTTTTACGTTTTTGTACCGTTACGATGGAAAGCTATAATGCAACACATTTTAACTATCCACAGTGAAAATTCGTGTTGTAAGGTAGGCATATTTTAACAATATTTTTAATATTATACGAACTAATTTTAGACGAAGGAAATAGAAAGCGCTTTCCTTGCTTCGCGCTTCGTTCAGATATATAGTAGTAGGTACCAAATATTATGCAGGCGCGTGAGTAGAATAATCTTCAGTCGACAATAAACACAATCATTTATGATAATATCTAGGATGCTAGAAAAACCAATTCAGTAAAAAAATATAAAACTTTAAGTGGTAGGTGAGTGTAAGGACTATGTATTACATACTAGTAATTAGATAGGTACTTATACCGTACTCATAATACATAATATATGTTTCACGTTTACACAGAACAAATTTTTTATATTTTTATCTTAATTCCGGAGCTTAGTAAATTATTTCGGTAGCTGGAAAAGTTTATTTTGGCCTTATTATATAGCTTAAATTGCCTACAATATTTTCTTATGATCTACCGAGTTAGGTGACTGTTTTCATACGAGTACGATAACACTAATAAATATAGTGACGTCACGAGTTACACGATCTAATTTTGTAAATAGTGTTTCATTGTAATAAATATTTTTATCGTGATTTGTAATTTATCGTTAATGTTATTTTAGTTAATTTGTAGCTAATGGCATTGCGTTTTTTATGAAATATTTTTTGGGGAATTTGAGGAATTTAAAAAAATGTGTTTCGTTTAGTTATAATATGGCGATTATGAAAAAGTAGTAGTTACATATTTGGATACAGAGCAGACAAATTCGAATATATATTTTAATATCAATATCGTAAATTGCAAGCAGTGTGTCGAATGAAAATATGTATTATAAATTTTTCTCTGAAAATGATTTGCGCGATAATCGTTGTCCATAATTGTTTTAAACTAGAAGGTTGATGATGACCTCTAATCTCATAAATATGACAATTTTAAGTTGTCTAATTTGATAAAATAATTCGTAATGCACTTACCGACTTTAAAATCGGTTTTTGCTCTCTATAACCAAGCACCTCATATTTACACAACCTAAATATTTTATTTTTTAAATTAAGTACTTATCACTTTTTTCGTTTACTGTTTAACATTTTCTGATGTACTAATTCGTCATCATTGCCTAATTTTGTAAAGTTAATTTTATTATTTGATTTAAATATTTCATAACCTCTAAATAATTATAAAAACAGGTCCAAACCAAGACGTTAAATGTATTTTTTAGATTTCTCACATCCAGGGGTATCCAAATAAACCTCATATTTTTTTATGTTGCCCGATTTATGTTGGTAAGGTCATTTTTAAAAAAATTATCTAGAAAATTATATTTTTTTGTTGAAAATTTTCGTCATTTTTGTTCTATACTCTTTAAGAATTTAACGTTTACACATAAAATAATCAGCTTTCTGATATGTGCATAAGTTACAATATTTTCAGCCAAATATTAAAATTTTATATTAGCATTTTAATTTAAATAAAAAATCTAAAAAATATTTTCAGAAATGTTTTGTCTATACTTTTTCTATAGATTTTAAATATATGCCACTTTTAAATAAATGGTCAAACAACAGGTTATTAAATATGTTAATTTAGTTAGAAGTTGACCAAATTGCAGAAGTGTTAATTTAACTATGTTTTTTTTTTTCAGGATCAAATATTGAAGTGATACGCCTGGAATAATCATCACCGTTTGGCGAAAATACCGTCCCTTAGCCGTCCGGAAGTAAACAATCAGTTCCGGATGTCAACACCTACTTCCGCAAGAACCAAACAAATGTCCGGAGGCTAAGACACCATCAAAACATAAAATCAATCACAATACATTAATTAGTAGAATCAATAAAATTAATTTTGGATAAAGAAACATCTTCGATGGTCGACCATATTTTCGAAAATATTCAGTACTCTGTTTGCCATTTTAAGGCAATCAAGGTCCTTTATTTTCTTTTTCATTTTATAAAAAAAAATAATACCTAAGCAATCTCCTGAAGCATCATTGTTTTTATTTCGCTTCGGAGTATAATTTTTTTTTAATATCAAAAACTTTTTAACGATTGTGACATTCAAAATATTTTTGTATCTTTAATATTTTTAAAATTATTTATAAATTTACGGCACAATGTTGAAAGTAGTAGGAGCTTCTTGGCTACAAACAAAAATTAGTTCGTATATATTAGCAGGAATGGGGATTCTTGGAATAGTCGCACTGTTCGTAGGAGAAGTCGAGAGGTGAGACTTTCATAATACTATTATTAATATTTATATTTCTATCACATATTCTACGATAAGTAAAGATGAGAGACTCATATAATAAGATACAATACTAAAAATAAAAAAAATACAGAATGTATTGATTTTTATGCCTTTTTGTTATTTGAATTATTTATTTGATTTGCAATCTATTCTAATATATTATTGTTATTTTATTTGTTGTACCCGATGACAAATCGTTGGAACTACAGTTTGTCGGGACCACATTGCTTTTTAGTGGTTTAGATTTAAGGGTTATTGTTAAAAAAAACATGTGAAATAAAAAAAAATGCACGTCTAAAAAAGCGAATATATCAATATATTTAATGTTAAGAGTTAACTCTTTAATTTTCGTTTTTTATTGTTGTTTGTTTTCCAATCGAAATTTAGTTTACAGTTTTTTTTCTTAGAGCAGAATTTAACAAACATAAAGAAAATTTGCCGTTTTTCAATAACAAAATCAGATGTAAATAAAAATTTCATATTGACTCCCATCGGGAATCGAACCCGCGACCTCATGCATGACAGCCAAACGCGCTACTATGCCATGCCACGAGGCGGACAGCAAATAATTATACAAACAAACAAACAAACGCAACGAAAATAAAAATTTTCACTACTCTGATATTTTTTGAATTCAAAACCCTTATAAGTATATTACATGTTACTAGGTATTTACATACAGCAAAAATAATATGAAAAAACCCTTTCAATTAATTGGCATTTTCATCTGTTTTACGATGCAATTCGTAGAAGTAATCTTACCGCACTAAAATAGGTTTTCCACTTCTTGGAGTTGTAATGAATGTATTCTTTTCAGAATTGAGGATGATGGCAACTACGCAGCCACAGTATACTGGACCACCAAGGCGGGGTTCCGGATAGAGTTCTGGGGGCAGGGGAACGAGCTGGCGGAGGTGCCCAAGGGGGTGGCCAGGGCTTACTACAGGCCGGACCTCCCGTCAACAGGGTACGTTACGTACAGCCACAGTATACTGGACCATCAAGGCGGGGTTCCGGATAGAGTTCTGGGGGCAGGGGAACGAGCTGGCGGAGGTGCCCAAGGGGGTGGCCAGGGCTTATATCAATAATTCTGATATCAGGGGTATAATCCAATTAATTTTGTCTACAAGTATTTGTATTCATTTCAAAAAATGTTGTTTAAAAGATTTACTGGTTAAAAATATAAAGCAAAAATAAAAAAATTGGAGAGACATCTTCCGGCGTTCGTCTTCTAGAGTAAGTAATAAAGCTCGGTATGGGGGGGGGGGCCTTACCTACATCTAATAAAAGACGATTACCAAAAAAAATGCTTTGCAATCTTCTCAACAGATGATCCACCAGCATAGAACAATTCTGTAAAGCGGATTTGACGAAGACGATTTCAAAAATATATAGTAGTTTCCTAAAAATTGTCATAATATGGTTATTAGATGATAGGCGGAATAAGGGAATGTTGTAAGTACGTCAATGTGCCACTTAACCCAGCCAATGACAGGTCATAAGCCCCGGTGAACGCTAGGATAACCTACATTCGTTTCCAGAGTTTCTCTGTCTCTGTTGGGATATCAATAATATCAGTAATTATTTTATTCCCGTTTTGACTTAGTGTCATTTAAGTTCATGTTCTGTCTTAAAGGTAAATAGATACAAACGATATGATTCATCTTTCCCTCTCTCTTACGCCTCATGACTAAAAACAAGTTACGCTAACTAACTAACATTAAATATTTTTATAACATACGACTTGAACCATGACTTTTTTTCTGCAGATGGTCTTTACTGGAGATAGAATCGGATTCCAGTTACCCAGATTGGGTGCAGGCATATGCAGCAGGATTGCTGGAAGGTGCCCTCACGTGGCAGCTTATCCACTGCCACTGTAAATCGGGTGTAACAATTAGTTTATTCGTCCACTGAGTTCTATTTTCAGTTGATTCGTCCATTTTTAGGTAGTAATCCTACTAGTAGTCTGGTGAGAATTAACTCAAGGGAACCCGTCACAATAGATCTACACAGATCAAAGTGACATCAGGAGCTTAAAAAGCCTTCAACCCGCGCTACCGCCGCGCCGTAGGCATAGATTAAGATTTAAGATCATCACATTTTCCTTTTAAAACACCAAAAATTTGTATCTTATTTTAATATAAATATGTTGCGAAACAATTCTAAAGGAAAATAATAATAATTGGTCCACCTAATTCTTATAATATTTTTATACTGTATTTTTTTCCCAATTGTCTATTATTCTCTCTGTAAAATAAAATATAACAAAATAAATTCAGGGTTACTCGAAATGCTATTCACAATTTTACCAACCGTCCTATCCTAGCTATGCTTACTACTACCAAACGCCAATTGAAAGATTTCTTGTTTCTAATTATTATAACAAATTCAACTACGTTTTATAAATATGTAAAGTGTCTTAAATATACGAGTAGGTATCAGATAGTTTCTATTTTATAATAATACACATATCTGTGCTTTGCATTTTACTTTAATTGCATTTATTAATGCACTATTAAACCTAAATATTGTGAATGCAAATGCATTAGGTACAAAAGAAAGTGGGTTGTTCATCATCGTTGTTTCAAACATCGATGTAACCACAAAAAACACCCCCCCGCCCCCCCCTCCCCCCCCCCCCCACTGTTTCAGTCGACTATTGTTATATGGGTCATGTTATGACGAGTGTACATTAGGTAAATAAAATATTTGTAGCAATATACACGATGAACATTTTTAATGCATAAACACTTCAGAATAAATACAGCATTAAGTACTTTGTGTTTTCAGATAAATTAATTTTTCAATTTATAACCATATATTATTACTTGTTTATTTTATTTAGTTTATTTTCTAAAAAAAATGTTGCCGGCAAAATACCCATTTCATGTTGAAAACATGTTAGATTATTACAATATATATATATGCCAAATGCCAATAGGTCAAATATACCTGATTAAGAAAAAACATTAATAAGAAAGCAGGTTTTTCTAAAGGTAACAACTATTAATAACCAACAACAGTTATTGGTAAATCTTTCTGGACTGCGAATGCTTATTATCAATAAATCTATCTTGGGCACAGATCACCAAAATATCAACTTTTACAATTTGTATCGAAACTGTGACGCGTATTTGACGAAATCTGTAAATATTCAACGAGATTTGTCCTATGACTGATGTAGATATTTTGATATTTGCCCTGTTCTGGGTCCCAGTTTCTACTTCGCAGTTGTGACACGGTAAAATGACGGTCATCGGTATATTATCAATTACAGTCATATTCGCGTCACAACTGCGATTACAAACAGATAAAGACAAGTTGGTAATCTGGACCCAGAGAATCTTTCAATATCGGCATCATGTAATCTATAACTGTTATGAATGTACATTGATGATCATGTATTGTATCGACTTGGATGACATATCATATTAATTATATTCATTCGTGATCGCAGGGAAAATATCGAATTGCACATATTTAAAATATGTAGCTTATTTATGTTTCCTGAAACATTAGCTACTGTATGTAAATTAAATACACTATTTGCCATTATACATATCTTCTAGCTCTTGTCTTGAATAATTTGGAAACTATTGGCTCTAACTTAAGAGTAGACTCCACCACGTGATTCGCGGCCGCTTCCCATACAAACGTATTCCTCGATTTCTCCCTGGAATTTAATATTAGCGCAATGTTTATTTCACGCATTTTAGATATCGACCAGGAGCTCAATCACAGATAACTATCGACGTAGTTAAAAAGTGCTAAACGTGCTAACGTGCAACGATTTGACCGATCACAATGAACATACGATTTCGACCGATCACGATGCAATGCTCGGCTCGGTGCTCGCACGCGATATCGCGGCCAAACGTCAAACGTCAAATCAACGCGCGTGTCGGATTATTATGTCGATGCTTTTCTCAATATTTGGCTTGCCGAACGCCGGCTAATTGCAATACGGCACTCGAGAAAGATTGAATGAAGATATGTGCGAAGAATATATATCTCGGGAAAGGGTTCGCGACTTGATGCGCTCGTTTAATAATTCCGATCGATAACTTTTAACGCGTGTTCCATTGTGATCGCGAAAACGTTAAACATCCATGGTAAAAATCGTTATCACGTCGCTGATTACCGCGTCGATAGTGATCTGTGCTCGAGCAACAGACGCGCGTTTGCATCGTCATTTTTCGTCATCGTTATTTTTAAAATGTTTTATTTGTTAAAAGGAGATAAATTAATGATTTTAAAAATAAGACGATACAGACACGCATCTGGTCGATATCTGAAATGCATGAAAAAATCATTGTTCTAATGTTAAATTCCATCGAGGAATACGTTTGTATGGGAAAGCGGCCGCGAGTCACGTGGTGGAGTATGCTCTTAACTAGTGCAACAAAATATTTAGATGTAGTGATAATAATTGTTGGTAATATTTTGTCATATTTGTTTTATCATAACAGAAAGTCGCTGCGAACAATTTCCGGAGGACTGTGCCAAGATTCGGAAACAGCTGGAGGAAAACATGTCCGGTGTGAGAAGCAGAGGACTAAGGAACCAGGAAGATTCTCTTTGGCATCAGGTAATAATAACAAATATAAACAAAACAAATACAGAACGATTAAAAATAAAAAACGCACTGATTAGTTTCGAAGTCGATTATGAGAAAAAATTACACGTTTCTACATTAGTGAATATAGCAGAAAATTCATCAATAATTACTAAATCTCTACATCTATTAATTTTTACTTTAAATTGTGATCCGTCCGCCTCGTAGCATAGTGGTAGCGCATTTGGCTACCGTGCCTGAGGTCGCGGGTTCGATTCCCGTAGGGGGTCAATATGAAATATTTATTTGCATGAGATTTTCATATTAATATTTCATGTGTGATACCTTGGACTGGTACTAATGCGTAAGACTGATCATCTTGCCTTTATGTAATAAAATGATCAAGATACACTGCACTTGGTGTACCGATGCAGTGCCTTATGCACCATTGGGTGCGGATAAGGGAAAAGTAGTAGTCGTAATGTGTTATTATTTGGTTTATTCAATAGGAATAGAATGTGCCTACACGACCTGGTTTCGGAAGTAAAGTTCATAATTCATTATGAAGTGCTACGAAGTGAATGTCGAATGCGTAGCGTAATGGCTAAGACCTGGACTCACGATACGGAGATTCCGGGCTCGATTCCTGGTGAGAACACAAAAATTAATAATTATTTTTCTCAAGCCTGGGTGTTCGTGACGATATTCCCCTGTTGAGGTGATCAAATAAAATAAAATAAACGAAATAAAAATTAAAAATCAATCAGAAAAATAATTTTTACTCTGCTCATATAAGAATGAAGCGATGATTAAAAATGCTAAATATTTTACAAGAGAAAAATAGAACAGAGTTGATTGAAGAGAGCGTTAGCAGTGCGATAGGTATTCGTTAACTTCTTGGTAGGTAAATATAATTGGTCGTTTAAGTCAGTAGATAGAGCAACTGCCCGGCAATCGGAAGGGCGATTATTTCAAGTGATTGTGATTATTTTCTATCTTTCTCTTAATGTGTTATATTATGGACAATTTCTTTATCCTTTATCTGCAGGTGAACCTATACTATCACCAAGTGGATGGCCTATCAACCGGCTGGAACTTCGCCGTAAAACGGAGCCGCAACGAGCTGGAGATCTCCATGGTGGACTTCATATGGCTGAACTCCCTGAACGACGTGGCCATCATAGAGAGGATGCTCAACATCTCTTCCAGGGCCAGCGCTGGCGAGGAGCTGCCCGGGCTCGCCGCCTCCTTCATCAGGCTAGTGGCTGATGACTCCGACAAGGTCAAGGGGAAGAGGGAGAAGGTCATCGTTGGACACGACTCTGCTGGAAGGTATGGACGTTCTAAATTTCGACTGTCACAAAGTAGAAGGCACTAACTCCGAATTACAATTTTTCGATTTGCTTGATTTTAAATCATTTATTTGCCTCCGAAAATACTGAAAGCTACGATCAATAAAAGTCCAAGATAGGGCGTACTGCTCTAGATTAGGCAGTCAAAAAGAAAAGAACTACAGCTATTACATACGAATAAAGAGTAGGACTAAAGACTAAAAAGAATGATGAAGATACATTCGTTATTGCAGATAACCAGATTGCTGGAAATCAGAAAGAAAGGTGTGGATGATGCATGTGTTAATTACTAAAAAACCAGTTTCCAGGACTGAAACCGTAGATGAAAATAGATTCAAACTTACATCGTACCTTGAATATTATACTTTATTTATTTAATATTATCCACGCCCAAAGAGCTTTTACTTTGCATAATTTATATGTATGTAATAAGTATAATAATTTAAATTCAAATAATAAAAATAACAAATTCAATATTTATCATTAAATTAAAATAAATAAAATGTAAATTGTTTAAGAAATTTAAACCTTAAATAAATGCTTTAAAATTTTTAATTAAAAATAAATAAAATTTAAATCGCCTTAAAAATTTTCATCTAAAATAAATAAGTGAGATTTAAAACAAATAATATGTAAATTACTTTAAAATGAACTGAGAATACCATGTTATAGCTTACATTAACCACCACATTTCTGTCTTAAAAACATGTTTCTATCCCTTTGCTAGGCGGAGATAATACATTTTTAAAAATCCAATTTCCATAAAACAGGACTGAAATAAAATCAGCTTTTTTCTTTTTCCCAAAAGTGAACTTTTCTGAGTTAGTGCAGTTTAGAATTCATGTTGCAACATGGTTACCAAATAGATTTTCTTTTCTAGTTACAACACCATGCTGCGCCTCCTGAAACACTATAAGCTGAACTTCCACAGCAACCTGTTGCCCTCATCCTCCAAGATCCACGGAACCAGCATCTCGTTCTCCGGCTACCCGGCAGCCGTGTCGTCCATGGACGAGCTGTACACCATATCGGGGTCACACCGCAGCAAGCACCACATGACGGTCACCGGTACATACATCAACAACTTCAATCCTGAACTGTGGGCTAAGGTCAACCTTTTGGATCACGTAAGTGTAAAGATTTTTTGAACTTGGCAATCTACATAGTATTAAATGGAGGCAAGCCTAAAAAAATTCATTTTAATTTTACACCAATCCAATCTCAAAAAAATCCTGCATGGCATGATGTCGGAATTCTTCCTCTACATCACTAGATCCTCCAGGAGACCCTATCACCAGCCAGCTTTCTCGCCTCCTCCCACGTTAGATCCATCCATCAGTTGATATCGGAAGGATGGGAAAGAGCGATGTAGGTTTTGATGGGATTAAATGCCGTTAAGAACGTAAAGCATAGATTTATTTGACTTTAATAAAAGTAGTACCTATGTACATAGTCAAATTAAAAAGCCGCTTGGGATAGAAGCCCAGTACAATTTAACTCACGTCAGGTGCTCCTTAAAAAATAAATAGTCTTGATTATTAATTTTTGTATTGTCTAAATGTTTATGAATTTCCGGTACTGTCAGTAATAAGATTACACAGATAATGAATTTGTTAAATTTAAAAAAAAATTTTTTTTTTTTAAAACCGTGAAAATCAATGAATAAGGAAACACGTCTTTATCTCCAAGACTTTTATAAGAGACTAATTCTCGTAGGTAATTTCAACAAATGGACGGGGGGGAGGGGGGGGAGTGGTGAAAAGAGGGGAGGGGACAGAACGCATGTGTGCCATCTTACACCTATCATCCCTTATCATCCTATCTGTCAGACCACTATTTCATACGTCCCCTGCCGTACCGTATATCACAATACCTAACCATAGACCAACTTATCCTTACAAAAGACACAATACAATGAGATGAGGGATTGGGTGAGGGGGGGGGGGGGGGGGATATAATTTGAGACCTCCACGGCACGCTGACACAAAACAGCGCCCGGGACCGGGCCGCCCGCGATGAGGCACACCAGCCCTAGAGACCGGAGGATATTGTTTTTTTAGAAAGTTGGTGAAGTGTGAAATTGGTTTTTCTTTCTATCCAGGTAATGATCGGCCCCCGAGTGATGGCAGCCAACCGCCTGGCCGCGGACGGCTTCTCAGTGGTCGCGCTCATCATCCACGCGTCTAAATTCTCGGCACGTCCCCCATGCAGTGGTCCGTCATGAACCTGCCCAAGCTGTCGTCCCTGAGAAACGCGTACCGCCGCCCCCGCAGCTTCCCGCCCGCGCCTGCCGACCGGCAAGGCATCCAGCGGCCACGCCCTGACAACTCTCTCTAAAGATACATACACTCTTCTATAGATGGTGAACTAAGGTTTGTAAATTAATGCGATATGAGTGAAGTGTTCCTTTGCTGACAGTTAATGGGCAAATTCCACGCTCATGAAGTATTAAATAATTTTTTCTAGTATTTACCAAATTTATATGTTTTTGCTCAAAATGCTTCCTAAAACTGTAGGGTGATCGCTTATCTTGAAGGCAGTTTGTGGAATCCATACATCGCATGAAGAGCTTATATGGAAATATGATGATTTATTTTATTGTATTAATAATAATCGTCTGTGGTCTCATTATTTCAGATAAATGGTCTCAACATGATCACCAGACAATAAATTTAAAGTTCATGTCCCGACTTACCATAATTTGTTCCCTAATATCTAGAATAGTTACATCCAAGAAGTTGAAAATATTTGTCATAATGAAATATTTTGGTAGTTAAGCTTGAAAATGTTTTTTTGTCATATAGTGGTCATATTAACAATTATGTATATTTATTTTAAGGGATAAAAATAAATACGCATACAGTAACATATTTTAATTAATTGTTTTTTCTCCGCCTCGTGGCGTCACCAGAAGCGCGCTAGGGCTTGCTATACATGAGGTCGGCGGGGCGTACGATTTCCTGATGGGGCGTCATATGAAAATTTTATATAATGTGATTGTCACAAAAAAACAATAATTCAAATGGTTATACCTATTGGACTGGCGCCGAAGCTATAAGACTTGCAATTCATGTAGCAAAATGATTCTAAGATTCACTGCACGTGGGTGTACCATTGTTTTTTTTTGCAGTGCCCTATGCAACATCATTGGGTGACGGATATTAGGGAGAGTAGTAGTAGTAGTATGGTGTATAACAATTAAGTTTTTCACTTTTAGTTCTCACCCCAGCATGGCTAAGTTGCTGAGACGTAAAGTTTGGCCGAGTGGCAGGTCCCTGGTCACTTCTGTGGGTCCATAGGAGCAATTAACCTGGACAACACCCACGAGCTGCAGACCAACAAACATTGTATCTTAGAGCCAAGGGATACTGGGCTGATTGTGGAATCCCACATTATCAAGTAAATACCATTACCAGTTCTAATCTCACAAAATTCCTTAGAAATATACTTCTAATTTCACTTTTTTAAATCTGTGTAGGTACTTAAATTTCTTAAAAGGCCAGTAGATAGTTTTCATAATGCTGTATTTTTTCAGGACATAAAAGAAATCTCAGGTATCTAGAAAATGGCAAAGACCAAACACGACAGACAAGAACTCTTTTACACAAAACTGCAAGAGCCATTCCCTCTTCAAAAATGGATTCCGAATCAGCCATCCGATATCGATTCTTGTTTTTCTCATTCATGCGCTAGTATCACCGCAGTAATCACAAGAATTCTGTAGTTGTCCAATTGGTTTGATGCATTTCCCAACTTCAGAAAATTTAAATTGTTTGGTTCTGTTTGCAGGAACTTCCGACGGAATCAAGGAATTTGATGTAATAGCAGGACCTGCATACTCAAGAGCCTTGGAAAAATCTCTAGAATCTCTTCTCAAACCAGCCACAAGAAAAAAGGCTAAATTTGGTCTGGCAGCATTGCTAGACAAGTTCCGGAAATCCAACATCGCCTTCGTATCTTCTGAAGAATCTACAGAAAATGAGGAAAATGAAGATGAACCAAAAGACTTCCAAGAAGCCTTGGAGCATGTGGTCAATACAAACATCCAAATTGACCCACCAAAACCCTATTCTGTTCCCCCATTCCAATGGTCTAAGAGTGATTTTCCCAGAGTATCCCATGTTGGACATCCTGATTTATGGGCTTTTGACCAAATCAAACCAGTTTGGGTTTGGTAAATTTTAAACTTATTTTTCAATCTTTTTTTATCT
Source organism: Micrasema minimum (assembly GCA_022494985.1). Classification (NCBI taxonomy): domain Eukaryota; kingdom Metazoa; phylum Arthropoda; class Insecta; order Trichoptera; family Brachycentridae; genus Micrasema; species Micrasema minimum. The sequence goes on from JAGVSP010002553.1 coordinate 60,133, forward strand.
TCTTTGTCGAACATGTGCCTTTATAAGACGATGTTGTACTTATTATAACTTCATGTATTTTTCTACGAATCCCTGATGATTGCACAAATTATTACAAATCGATGACTTATTAGTTTATTCTATAAATATTTACCTAAAGAGCGTGAATGTTCAACGAGTTTTTACATAATATTCATTCACAATTCATTAATATTCTGTATTTAGAATACATATCAGAAAAGACATTATAAGAAAATTCGATGTTACAATATTTTTTACTGACAATTGATTATTGTATTTATTTATGTTGCTTTCTGATAATAATCATGTCCATTAAAAAGTAATTAGTGCAAACTTTAGTTTTTTGTGTTTGTCCTCAACGTTTGGGTTATAAGACTTTATAGTACATTTTTTTTTATTGTTAATAAATTCCGATGTGATCGTACATAATTTGTAATACGGATATAAATATTAAACTATAATACTCTTCTTCATAGGATCTATTCAAATAGAAGCACCTAGAAGCAGAATACTTGATAATATTATTTTGAATGTCAATATCGCAATATGTTTTTAATAAAATTTTAGTATCAATATTGAACTGTCTGTTTTTTCTCCCACATTTACCCAAATCATCCCTGTCAGTAGGTCTCCAGTCTGCAGAGCAGTTCAGTTCCAGGTCAACCATGCCTGGAGTTAGGCAGCATCACCAATCTCCATCCTTAGGCATTATTCGAAAGAGAGAGATAATTATTAAGCATGCAAGCTGGAGTGCAGTATAATAATGCCTTAAGAATACTGAGCCGCTTACCAAGGTTCTGCAGTGCTTCCGGTACGTTTGCTATCTCAGGAATAAGTTCCTTTGAAGCCACGGTGAGCTTTAAAGAGGCCAACTTCAGGAGTCGGCTGTTTGGGTGTAGGAGTGGGGTGGTTCAAGCCTCACTGCTGTACGCGAATGGCCCACTCTTGAAGCAAAATTTTGCATTTTTGACTACCTTGAGTCCTTTTGTTTTTCTAATAATTTTTATTTTATTTATTCCCCTTTTTACCTGTTGTATTTTTGCTGAATAATTATTTTTTTTAGTTTTTGTTTTACTTCCATTTGTTTCTCCTGTTTTTATACTGTATCAACGTTTATGCGAAAATAAATTATGATGATTATTATTGTTGTTATAATTATTATTAATAATAAGAATATCTATGCACAGTTTCTGGTTAAAAATTCATAAAGTAAACCTAAGACCAAGAGTTAACAAATAATATGTGTACATATTATGTACTTACCTACTGCTGTATGATGACTAAAAGGCCGCTAAGTGCAAAATACAATATTTAGTCAACGTGAAAAAAAGACTTAACGGTTTTTTATTTGCTCGATAACAGTAAGTCTCGCTAGTTAAGTCCAACATAAAAATCCGTAAGTCTTTACAGCAAGCAAGAATCTTTCTCCTTTTTGGCTCGTAGATACAACTGTCCGCCTTGTAGCATAGTGATAGCGCATTTGGCTCCCTTGCATAAGGTTCGATTCCCGTAGGGGGTCAACATGAAAAAAATATTTATATTTGATTTTCATATTAACATTTCATGTGTGATACCTTGGACTGTTACTGAAGCGTAAGACTGATCATCCTACCTTCATGTAATAAAATGATCAAGATACACTACATTTGGTGTACCGATGCAGTGCCCTATGCATCGTTGGGTGCGGATAAGGGAAAGTAGTAGTAGTAGATACAATTTTTCTCTTTTTACTTAACTTTTTTCATCTGACAGCAGAATAAATCATGTATTTAAGTTTGCCTATGAATGCAAGTTACAAATGATAAGCTTCGTTCAAAGATTACTCAGTGCGTTTATATTCTCTGCCTTAACTCAATTTAAGATATATTTTGTTTTCTTGAGATAATTATTCCAAGAACTAATTACTATAATGGGCCTAATAAAAGAAATACGATAATTTACTGAAGGTAAGGAGATTCCAGATTAACAGGTTTTATGAATCTTATCATGTGTACCACTAGCACCAGTGCACAGGAACCTGTCTGATGAGCACATTGAATGAGAAACATAATGATTTAAAGAAAAGCACGCTGTTAATTTAAATGAAGCCTTTTTTAATAAAAAATAGTACCTAATACAATGGCGGCCATTTTTTAAAAACCTGTCTAATGACTGAGTTAGTATATTTTTAGGACCATTAACCAAAACCAATTTTAAATTATAATTCGATTTCAAATCGATATGTATGGGAATTATAAAAATAACAGGATGGGACTTGATTAATTAATTCTGGTGGTTTCTCATGTTGATATTTTTTATTCAATGAATAAGTATTAGGATATTGCAGAGTCCATATTCTGGAATGAAATGTGTACTTTGCAATGTACTCCGAAACTTCGGCAACACAAAGCCCAAAAACACGGCATAGTAACCCAGAAAAGTATTATCTGTAACTTGCAGGGAACCCACAGGGAAAAGTCAGAGGGCATATTGTGCGCCTCTCAATAACAATGACTAATTAAATCTTTGACAAGGTGTGTTTTTACCATCCGAACAGATATTTACAGTAAATTCTCTCTTCTCTTGTAACGATTCCCTCACACCTAGTGTTTATGTTCCAATATAGCACTTATTTTCCATATTATTGTATCGTTACCAAGGTCATCGGACTCACCCGATATCGCGATTCAGATTCACAGTGTATTCAAGTTTAGTGGCTGTTGGACGTGCTCAGAACTCATCAATAAAACTTGTTTTTATTCAAATCACAGGTATTTTTGGTAAATGTATCATGTATTCATTATTTTTTGATTTGTGCAGATTGAATATTTTTATCGGTGTGCGCTCAAGATGTGATGTGATATGAATGTGATGAAAATGTGCCAAGACAGAGTAGTATGGCGTTCAATCCTCTTTAGCTCTCTACCTAACCTTTCGAGGAAATGGCGTGATGTTTAGTTATATAGTTAGATACCTAACTAAATGTTTTTTAAAATTTAAACTTTCAATTACGACCTTTAATTATTACTTGGAATTTACCAGGTCCCCAATGAAGAAATATAATCGTGTAAAACAAAAATTACTTAAATTTTTTAAGTAAGTAACTTTCTATGGTTACTAAGATTATAGTCTAAATTTTATTTGACATGGTTTGTTTTATTTTTGCTAATGAGGGAACATTGGCCCCAGTAGTATTGTAAAATAATTGTAAGAAAAAGTTTGATTGGCTATTTATTAGTAAAAATTATTTAGTTTGAGTAAATCTCCGAGGTGGACCAAAAATGGAACAAAATAATAAATAAGTTAATATAAAATTTGTTGATAATAATATAGTAGTATTAAGTACATTTTGGTATGGCTTCCAGATTTATCTGAATGTTTTTTTTTGTTACAGTAAACAGGAGTTTACAAAAAACATTTTCCCAAGATGGTCCAAGTAAGTTTTTATAAATAAATACAATATTAACCTTCAGCTAAAGAGAGGGA